>NW_024121322.1:3652493-3827293 GCF_016745375.1 Pimephales promelas
TCAAGGATGGAATATCTGATTGTGGAGAAAGAGAGATCAGTTGTAAGGGATAAATGTATAGTCATTACCACAAAAATAATATCACAAAGGTATCTAGTGAGTGGAGTAATTTGAATCAATCAACCGATTTTGCCCACAAATGCTGATTCATTCATTAACGAAAAGCAGCATGTGACCAACTTTGAGAGCGAGTCATTAATGAATAATCATTTCAACAGATTGTTCAAAAATGTAGATTCAGGAACGAAACAAGTGAAATGCTTTACTGAATAATTCACTCTTCTTTTTTTAAAAAAACGCTGAATCATTCAGCACACTTCTCAAAGATGCACAATGGCTTTGATGTGGCTAACCAAAATTAGTTCTGTAGTTTGAGCAAAACAGACAACCAGCAAGATTGTGTTAAAAATGCAAAAACTCAATATTAACTTTTTTAACTGTTTATAAACGCAATATGTTGACTCGTTATTCCAATAACTACAAAGTGAGTAGTTCCACACACAAGACTGTGTTTTGTTTTCTTCCTTTCTTACATACTTGTACATTGACGTGTTGAATACATTTGATTCTAACTGGTCCGATATGGCATAATATTGGCAAATATTAAAGTAATATCACATATTGCACACATATGACTTACCAATCAGAATCATGTATTCCAGAAATGCAGTGGAATAATATCTCAGTATACAGTATTTTCCCCGTATATCAGGATTGATTTAATCCTGCAGGAGTCTCGATAGTCTGAGTAAGTAGTGAGCTTTTTGGCAAAATGCTCATCCCTAAAGCTGCATTATGCAAATGAAAAGTAGACACGCATTATAGTAGATAGACGTGTGAAAAGAGAGACGATGCCAAACATTTGACTCAAATTTAACACCTGCATGAGTCTTTTCACCCCTGAGCTGCATATAACCCCCTGTGTGTGAGAGGAATCATTTATGATACATTACACAGACACAAACACACACATATTCCAGGCCAGCGCAGATAGCCTGGGGTGACGATTAATCCAACACCACCAAATCAGCATTTAATTGCTATAAAAGGCCAAATTAGCAAACATTGTGTTAAGTAGTTCACAAAAGACCTGGAGAGAGAGAGGGGGGAAATAAATTTGGGTGAGGAAGAGGAAGACGGGATAGTTAATCAAATTATATTCGTAGAAATGCTCTGGTGTTATTTGGCAGAAGATTGTATTGAATGGTATTGTTACATCCTTAGGGACGTTTAAGCCCCATTTACACAATGGGAAAACGCAGATATTTCCCTGCGGTTTGGCCTCTCGTTTACACGAAAACCCCGTTTTTATATTATCACAGAAAACGATTGTTTCTAAAAACTCCGGCCAAAGTGGAGATTTCTGAAAACGCCGTTTATGTGTTGTCGTGTGAACTGGGAGAAACGGCGTTTTAGGTTCTCTCATGTCGATTCTGAGGATTCTGATTGGCTTGCATGGCTTTATCCTTCTCCCTACACTGCCGCCAATAGGTTTGGCATAGTTATGATGGCGCTCGACGGCGTATTTATGCAGGTTTGTGAACGATATTATTTTTGAAAACGGAGAGGGAGAAAATATTTGTTTCACTAAATACCCGGCTTTGTCCAAATAGAGTGTTTTTTTTTTATCTTTCTTTTTTTTCAGTATTAGATTTAGTTAGTTTCTTTTTTGTTGTTATTTTGGTTTGTTTGGAACAATCCACTTTTTGCTTTTTACTAAAAAATTTGTCAATTGCACGGTCACCGGGATTGAGAGCCATTCAGAACTGAATTCAATAAATGGTCTATTCAATTCCTGATTTGAATCGATTAGAATTGAGATAACAAGGATATAAAATTATGATTATAATTTGAATTTAAAGAGTTAAACACATTTTTTTAATTAATGATTATGAAGATTATTAATTTACCTCTTGGCGGCGCCGGGACAAGAGGCCGCCGCCCCCCTGTGCGTAGGCCCCGGCAAAAGATTGAGATAAAGCCCGAGGCTTCATAGTCTTCCTAGCCCTTCTAGGAAAACGACGGTGTTTAAGTCTCGCTGGGGCCAGACTTCTTACAAAACATTTCACTCGTTCAGTTCGAGAAAATGCGACTGTTCCAGTATATTTTGCAGTAAACAAGCCGGTTCCATAGCACCATCTTTAATGGGTGTGTTTTGCTGAGATGTAATGACAGGATGTTGAAGACTAACATAAAGCATGAGTACATTAACTTGGCTTGCAAGATTTTTTTTTTTAAAAGAGGCCAACATCAAGATCTCCAGCCTGATGGCAGACAGCGGGTAAATGGACTGACTGAAAGGAGGGGAAGGAGGTCACATCACAAGCTCCTTTCTAAAACTGACAGACAGGCTCTTGAGTGCTTTTCAATACCAATGGGGACTGACTAGTGTCCCAGTGTGCCAGACCATGCACAATATACCAGGCTCTCCCCCACAGCTACATATGTAACATCGGTTCGATTACAGACGTTCCTGCCACTCAAGCTTTGAGCCATTCCCTGCCAGTGAGCCAGGCATACTTTACAAGAAAGGCCAAAACTCATTCCCAACAGGTCCTGCAGCCTTAGATCTTCCTGAGATATGATGAGACATCCGCACACGTCAAAGAAAGAATGATATCAGAGGAGTAAAATGTCAAGCCTTGCATTTGAAAGAGGCCTTTTCTAACTTTTAACTGGGTTTTTCTCAATAATGTGTTTGCTGACGTGTTTCATGTCAAGTGCTTACAATCCAATAAAAAGACAACAAGCTTAAGACAGTAAGCTGGCACTAAAACGAGACAAAAATTGTCAATATTTGGACAGAAATGTTTGATGTAGATCAGTGCGTTACATTTTTGTAACTTATGCTTACATTTTTGTAAGCATAAGAGGAGGAGAAATTAGGACTACCCTAAAAAAAAAAAAACATTTCTGGTGTGATTTAAGCTGGAAAAACAACATTCATTATACCAGAATTTACTGCGAACTTAAAATGTTATCTAAACAAACAGTTATGTCTAACAGGAGCTGTACTTTTTTTGCCTGTTTCTTACACAGAAAACAGTTGTCCGGGAGAATTACCAGTTAAAGAGACTTTTAAGTTCAGTTTCACTTTTTATCTGTAGAAGGGAAATTTAGTGTGCAGCAGGATCAGTTGTTTGGCACCGTTTAGTACCATAGTATAAAATACTATGGAAGTCAATGGTACCAAACAACTGTTTGGTTCCAATCATTCTTCAAAATATCTTCCTTTGTGTTCAGCAGAAGAAAGAAACTCATGCAGGTTTGCAACAACTTGAGGGTGAGTAAATGATGACAGAATTTTCATTTTTGGGTGGTATCCCTTTAATGAATAATGGCCGAAATAAATAATTTAATAAATAAGCATACTATAAAAATTCATAACATATCACCTAAGTGAGTTCAGGTTCCTAATAGGCACTGGAATAAAAGAATCCCTGGCACGTCTGGTTCTTAACATGGGTAGCCTAAAACGGCGACCTGAGGGGAGCAAAATAAACTCCCCAAAAAGTGGGTGATCAGAGCAATTAAAAATCTGACCACATTACCACATTAGACGAACATATACCAGCCTATCTAGCTTTTGCTTTTTAATCATTGAAAGGCCACTATACCACACCACAATACAATGCTCTTTCAGCTGTGATCCCTCCATGCATGGGCCATCAACGGGCACCCACTAACCTCCCGGAGGGAGTGTTAAACACAATCACGTGGGCTAGGGTGCCGTGACAACTGGCTAGGGGTGACGCAGAATCTCAGCTTTGTTTTCCAATGTAAACAGCCTAAAACAACTATCGTACCATATTAATAACCTTTTACAGTATATTTTTGAAAAAAGTGTTTAGACTAGAGTAACGCATTACCGGCATCACTAATATATATGTACATGTTTGTTTAGTTTAATTGGTTTGGGGTGCCATGGAAAAAAAAAACTACAAAGGGGTGCCCTGCTTTCAAAAAGTTTGGGAACCACTGTACTAGACGACTCTTTTCCTCAAAATGATCTGTGTTTTCACTATCATGTGTGTTTTCACGATCATTATTCGATTAAACTCTCATATTTCTTCTCTTGTTACAAACTATTTCTTCCATCTTCGCAATATTGCTCGTTTACGATCTTCTCTCACTTTAGCTGATGGAGAAACATTAATTCATGCATTAATCACATCACGCCTATTGCAATGCCTTATTTCGTGGTCTTCCCAAAAAACGAATTGCAAGATTACAGTACGTTCAAAAGTCAGCAGCGAGAGTTCTCACCTCTTGTGACAATTTACCCCTGATGGCAGTGTAGGCCCCTGTGTTTGTTTGGGTTTTTATTATTTCTATAAATGTTTGTTTCTCATTATTTGGTAACTTTTTTCTAGTCTGAGGTGCACATTAGACTGATAAAAAAACACCAAGAGATGTATTTCTTTATTTTCTTTATTTGGGATTTACATAAATCCTTAGTTTTATCCTCATTTGCAAAACTTACCTTCTGGGTTCATGTCTGCAGCATGGTTTCCGGGGGTGGGTGTTTAAGAGGACGTGAAATAAAGATTTCACTGACTGCAAGCAGTGTCTCCTTTGCTCTGTTCATGTCTTCACACCTCTACTAGGTGTTCTGCTCACATTACTCCTCTGCTTCATGAACTTCACTGGCTACCTGTGGCATCATGGTATCCACTTTAAGGTAATGCCTCTAACGTTCAAAATATTTGTCTGACCTACTCCACCATTACCGTCCTACACGGTCTCTCAGATCGTAAGCAAACTGGAGCAAACCTGTAAGCAAACTAACTGTTCCTCCACCTGCTTCAGTAACTCCTGCTTAATCAATAATTAACTCCTGCTTAATCAATTTCTCAAAAGTCTTCATCACCAATGAGGTGAGAGCTAGAGGTCTAAAGTCATTTAAGACCTTAGGGTTCTTACACTTAGCTACACAAAATCATTAGAGAATGTTTCAAAATTTTAGGCACTGTTTGCGTCTGAAGTGATCGAGTGAAAATCACTTTAAAGGTCTCGCGATGTAACGAATTGCTTTACGGCAAGAAAGATCTGATAAAATAAACATCAAACAGAAATAACCCGGCGCCGTATACATGCGGTGTTCGAGGTGCATACAATACAGACTGCCGACAGTTCAACAGGGCGCAGCTCTTAAAGGGGCCACACCTTATTTCCACTCGTTACAACTTCCATCCTACTGAACAGGTACCGGTATACAGGGGGAGGGGATCAGGCCGTGAGTGCAGAGACATCTCTGCGTGAGTGCTATTTAAGACAAAACAATTACTCCACAGTGACTCTAGGGGTCACAGTTTGACACAAATGGAAATCCTGCAAAGTGCTGCTTTGACCTCAGACACATTAATATCAAAATCAAGAATACAATCACTAACCAAATTATCACCCATGTGACCCATTTTTTCATTCAAATCACTGTTGGAAAATATCATATAAAAACTATTTAATTCATTAGAATCAAAACCATTTAATGACACAGTCCTTGTGCCTTTGTGTAGACCTATCATTAATTTTATTCCATTCCACACGGATCTGAGATCAGACTCACTGAATTTAGACTCAATTTTCCTTTTATACTGAAGTTTAGCCTTTACTATTTCAGCTCGCACAACCTTCCTAATTTCAGCATATGCACTTTTGTCACAACTATTAAAAACAGTCCTCTTTTCCCTTAAAAGATAGATATACAGTGCTTATTATTAGGATAAGAAACAACTGTCTTAGTTGGGATCACACTGTCCACACAGAAATAGATATAGCTTCACACTGCATCAGTCAGTTCATCAATGTTGTTGGATGAGTCTTGAAAAACAGACCAATCGGTACAGTCAAAACATCCCTGTAGGGCCCTAGTGCTCTCCTCGTTCCACACGTGCCTGCACTTTGTCTCTAGAACAGGTCTGTCTTTATGTGGGCAAAAGATGCACCACATTATGGTCAGAAAATCCTAAAGGAGGACCTGCAACAGACTAATAGGCTCCCTTGATAGAGCCATAGCAGAGATCCAAGTCTGTTCCCCCGAGTGGGACAGGTGACATACTGAGTGAAACTGCTTAGCGCCTTTTTACAGTTGAAATAATTAAAATCACTAAAAAAGAAGCACTGGGCATCATAGTTTTTGAGCTACTGAAAAGATGATATGATATATCTGCTCTTGGGTGGAAGTACACTACTGTCAGAAATATTTGGGGGAATTCCCAAGACAGATATAATGGTCAAACAGACACAGAAAACAGCTCGATATCCGGTAAACAAATCCGCTCGCACAGCGGCGCCGCTGCACCACTTTGAATTGACACCCTCGCCGTGGCGCTTCCCCGTCATCTCCAGGTCACGGTCCAAACAGATCGGAATAACCATCAATGTTCACTGTAGAATCCAGGTCAGTGTCAGACAGCAATGTTCAGTAAAAGCCATCACACAAGCATCCCTGAACTAGTGCAAAGAGGCCACACACGTTTGCAGTTCATCAGTCTTGTTCCTTAAGGACTGGACATTAGCCAGCAGTATTGTTGGTAGGGGAAGGCATTTCTTTACCGTTTGTTTTCTTAGTCAATGCCGCACTCTGCCCCGTTTCCCTCTCTTCCTGATTTGTTTACAAGGTGTAGCCAGACACCTACTGTAAAGCTTTGCATCGGAGCATTATCACCGAATAAATAGTCGAAACAGTCAAACTCCCCATGACTTAATAGCTGAGTTGCATCTAGGTCCACCACATAATTGCTTGATTTAAATCCTAGGAGAAAGTCTCTTGTGTATATGATCCTGTCAGGCTTCACAAACAAACCCTGAGTAATGTTCAACACGATTGTCAAAAGTAGGTAAAAAAAGTTTCTCCATTGTTGGGCCCGATAAGCACGGCAAAACACCCATACACAAATTAAAGTAATCATAAATTAATAAAATGTTGTAGTTTAAACATTAACAATATAGGCTCTGTACAAACAAACAGATGCAGGCACCTGCTACCGGGTCACCTGCAATTGAGCTGTGCCAACTTTAAATTTATATTTCCATATTGTGTTTCCATATGCCTTTTTTTTATAAATAAAGTCATGACCTTGGTGTGGCTAACACAATAGGACCACTTTTACACTTTAGATTCATCTGCACTTCAAAAGACATCTATAAATCGTACAACTAATTTAAAATTACAAAATCATGACATACAGTACATGGCAGTAACATAAAAAAAGCATTAAATAATGGAAATAAAAAAAGAAAAAAGAAGGGAAAAATTAATTTAAAACCCTTACAGCTATCTGGCTTAACGAAGGGTGTCAAATCAGCTCCTGGACAAAGCTAACCTTTAAGAGAGGTATTTGAAAAAGACACTGTCTCACCAGTCTCATGATGGAAGCAAAGAGCTCATATAGAGAGTTGGACTTTTCCAATTAACGATCCAGTAAAAGTTGCAAATTAGTAGTGCACACATCATAGATGAACAAAACTAAACTGGATGTTCTGTGTTGATTAGTGAATGTGATGTACATTAA
This sequence comes from Pimephales promelas, assembly GCF_016745375.1. Next base: position 3,660,008 of record NW_024121322.1, read on the forward strand.
AGCTACACTGTGTAACTCTTTTAGTTTATTCTTAGCTAAAAACACAGTTCTTTCAAAAATATATGTGCTCATTAATGTATATTTTCTTCATTCAAGTAATAAAGTATTCTTGTGAGTGTATAATTTGCCATTGAAAATACACACGGGTAAGTCGGTCGCCATGTTGCCCCTCCATCTTGAAAGTACATTAGCCAAAGAGGGACATACCCGTTAATTCAAGCTTCGCCTTTCGCGTTTACGTTTGAGTTAACACTCATGGACGAGGTCGAACAGGAAGCCATTTTAATCTTGGACCACATTGGCCACCGTAGGAATTGAGAGGAACAGAAACTATTATTTACTGGATGGTCATATACCCTTTCACCACTAGATGGGGGAAAAAAAATCACACAGTGTAGCTTTAACGTTGTCACGGGGTGTGGTGCAGGCAGAGGAACGAGGAGTCCGGAGTAACGGTGAAGATAATATTTAATATTCAAACAGGCAGGAAGACAGGAATTCCGGTGCAACACAGGCTAACATAGACATCGACCGACAAAGACTGACTAAAACAGAGGGAACTAAATACACTGAAGAATCAAACATAATGAGGTGAAGACAGGTGAAACAGATGAACAGGACGCTGAACGGGAGGCTGATGAGGGAGTGAGTTCAGGTGTGCAGACAAGAGGATCATGGGAAGTGTAGTGCTGGAGACGCAGACAGGATGGTGCAGACGAAGGGCTGTGACAGAACTCCCCCCTCCCGGGAGGCGTGACCTCACGCCGCATAACAGAGGAAGGAGGGGGGACGAACTGGGGGCTGGGCGGGGCGTCCCCAGGGCAAATCAGGCTGAGGGCGTGGCCAGGGCGGAGCAGGCTGAGGGCGTGGCCAGGGCGGAGCAGGCTGAGGGCGTGGCCAGGGCGGAGCAGGCTGAGGGTGTGGCCAGGGCGGAGCAGGCTGAGGGCGTGGCCAGGGCGGAGCAGGCTGAGGGCGAGACCAGGGCGGAGCAGGCTGAGGGCGAGACCAGGGCGGAGCAGATGGAGGGCGAGACCAGGGCGGAGCAGATGGAGGGAGGACCCCTGGTGGAGCCGATGGTAGTGGGGCTGACAACACCAGGGGGCCGACTGACAGGGGCGGAGCAGATGGGAGAGGAGACCAGGGTGTAGCTGAGGGACAGACGACATTGGGTGCTGATGAGGGACCGAGGGACCATGGTGACACCGTAGGCTCTGGTGACTGAAGTGACGACAGGGGCACAGAGGGACACGGTGAGGTCAGAGGGCGTGAGGGCTGACGGGTGACTGGAGGGAGTGAGGAGTCCAACTGAACCGGAGGGGTGACAAAACGGGGCGGAGCCAAAGGAAGGAAGTCCATAGGTGAGGGGAGGATGACGAGGGAGTGAAGGGAATCCGGAGGACCGAGGGAGCCTGGCCGAGCTGGTGGACTGAGGGGCCATGGAGGAGCTGAGGGAGGTAGGAGCCACGGGGGAGCTGATGGGACAGAGGGCCGAGGAAGTGTCCATGTGGAGGCGGTGCGAGGCGAAGGCCGGGGATCCAACGACCCAGCTGGGTCAGGGGAGCTGGCAGACGGAGGGGCTGACGGATGCATGATGGGAGGAGGTGGGAGAGGGAGGCTGGGTGGGATCCTGGTCTCGGGCTCTGGCTGGACGGTCTCAGGCTCAGGTTGGACGGTCTCTGGCGCTGGCTGGACGGTCTCTGGCGCTGGCTGGACGGTCTCTGGCGCTGGCTGGACGGTCTCTGGCTCTGGCTGGACGGTCTCGGGCTCTGGCCGGACGGTCTCGGGCTCTGGCCGGACGGTCTCTGGCGCTGGCTGGACGGTCTCTGGCGCTGGCTGGACGGTCTCTGGCGCTGGCTGGACGGTCTCTGGCTCTGGCTGGACGGTCTCTGGCGCTGGCTGGACGGTCTCTGGCGCTGGCTGGACGGTCTCTGGCGCTGGCTGGACGGTCTCTGGCGCTGGCTGGACGGTCTCTGGCGCTGGCTGGACGGTCTCTGGCGCTGGCTGGACGGTCTCTGGCGCTGGCTGGACGGTCTCTGGCGCTGGCTGGACGGTCTCTGGCGCTGGCTGGACGGTCTCGGGAGCGGGCTGGACGGTCTCGGGAGCGGGCTGGACGGTCTCTGGGGCGGGCTGGACGGTCTCTGGGGCGGGCTGGACGGTCTCTGGCTGGACAGGGCTGGGCGGAACCAGCGATGAGGAAACCTTGGGCGTTGGCTGAACATGTGAAGGACTCGAGCAAGTGGTCATGGCTGGAGATGGTGGTTGAGCGACGATGTCATCAACCTCACCAACGGTGAAGGTTGAGCCGCTCGACCACAGCACATGATCCAGGTACTCAGCGAAGGTCCCTGGATACTCCGCTGCTGGAGCTTGCTGGTACAGATTCTCATCCAACCCACCCCAAAACACCGACTTAAGAACCTTATCTGTCCAGCTTACCCCGTTGGCGAGTTTCAGAAACTTGGTAATATAATCCTCCAGAGGGATCCCGTCCTGAAAACAATGGACCAAAAGGTCGGCTGGGTTGTAGTGGAAGCGATCAGCTTCCATGCTTTTAGTGGTCGGTCGATCTGTCACGGGGTGTGGTGCAGGCAGAGGAACGAGGAGTCCGGAGTAACGGTGAAGATAATATTTAATATTCAAACAGGCAGGAAGACAGGAATTCCGGTGCAACACAGGCTAACATAGACATCGACCGACAAAGACTGACTAAAACAGAGGGAACTAAATACACTGAAGAATCAAACATAATGAGGTGAAGACAGGTGAAACAGATGAACAGGACGCTGAACGGGAGGCTGATGAGGGAGTGAGTTCAGGTGTGCAGACAAGAGGATCATGGGAAGTGTAGTGCTGGAGACGCAGACAGGATGGTGCAGACGAAGGGCTGTGACAAACGTAGCATGTAAGCATGTGTTCAGCAGCCAAAATTGAAAAAAGAAATGTTGATTTCTGCAATTAATTTGGACTGTTCACCCTGTCAAAATAATCAAGTCAATAGGGTGCATCAACTGTTTGGTTACAGACATTCTTCAAAATATCATATTTTGTGTTCAGCAGAAGAAAGAAATTCATACAGGTTTAAAACAACTTGAGTTGGACAAGTTGAGACAAACAAGGATGAGAAAATTATGACAGAATTTTTATTTTTTAAGTGAACTACCTTTAACTCAATGTGCTTGCAATTACACAGCTGACTGGTTCCTGCTCTATCAGTAGCCAATAATCTTGCTGCTCAACCTTGCAGAACAAATTTTGATTTTGATGGTTGCAACACACCCCCAAAAACGTTGGGACAGAGACCAAATAAAAGTGAAAAGATTATCCAAATTTCATTATCCAACTATTTTGAAACAGTCCACAATGCCACAATGAGAAGGTGAATTGGTAATTATTGAGGGTATCATGTTTGGGTGTAAAAATACTTCTCAGTCTTTTTATGCAATGGGTCACGGCTCATCACTTTGTGCCAAATAGCTTGAGAGAATAGTCAAACAATTAAAAACTCACATTTCTCAATGCAAGATTACATCATCTTCCATTCATAATATCATCTCAAGATTCAGGGAATCCAGAGAAATCTCAGTCTGTGTTGGGTAAGGCAGTAGACCTCTGTTGAATGTGTGGGACCTTTGAGCCCTCAAATGTCATTGCACAAGATACCATCATGATACTCTGTTAAATACAGCCACGTGTGCTCTGGAGTAATTTGGAAAGCTATTTTCACTGAACACAGTCTGATGCTGCATGCATATAAATATTTTTTTTTTGTTTTTAACTATATGAATGTAAATCTTTTCATGTAAGGTATGCACAGCACGTTTGTATGAATATTACCAAAGGGCAAACTGCTTCTCCTGCATTGATTTTTCCACAACGGGCAAGTAAGAAATAGGCTGGAACACGTATTGTGCATTTTAAAACACTGTCTAAGTGGAAAAAGAAGACTTTAATGGTTTCATTTAAACAGGTAACAGGTTTTAGATGAATTATGCACAAAAAAAAAAATCTTCAAAAGAGTAAAAATTCCATTCGTTCTCCACAGTCTTTAATTTCCCTCTGGCTTAATCGGTGAGGCCCATGCAAACTAAACATTCTGCTCCCAACTAAGTCCCGCATGCCCATAGGTGAATATTGTCTGGGCTGTTCCAGGCCTATATGACCTCCTGCAATCTACAGCAAAAGGGAATTACAGAATAAAAGAAATTGTCCAAGGCCAGGCAAATTGAAATAAAATGAACAATATCTGGCATTTGCCAGCTCGAGATCCAGAAAGTTAAAGGCAATCAGAGCTGTGATAAGTGTACTTGAAGAGATGCGCAGATAAGGAAGCTAATTTAATTAATGAGTCTAGTTCTCCTCTTTTCATTACCACCCTCGTTAAATGTATTGGGGCATGACAACATGGCAAATGGGAAATGAGATTAACGCTGTCAGATTCATAGCCCTCACCAGACTAAGCTAATCTCTACGCGGGCATTTAGCGTTTCCTTGTCTTATACTCAAACACAGTCTCGCAAGGAACACACACATGTAGCCCCATACCCTTTTTCACTCTCTGTGCTGAAATAATGAGGTGGTGATTAGCTGGGATCTCTGCTGGGATTGAGGTGAGGATAATATCTGGACCTGGAGCTCTGCTTCCACACTTCTGTAAAGCTCTGATAGAGACACATGCTGGGCTCAAGCCAAGCACATCCACCTTATCAGCGCACAGGTCCTCGCTGAAATACAACTAGAAATACTGAGGCTGACTGACATTGTACATGTGTGTTTTTTGTTTTGTTTTTAACGCTTAAAGGTCCCCTGACATGAAATTTAAATTTTCAGAGATTTTTAACATTATGAGTTCCCCTAGGCCTAGACTGTATTTGGTCCCCTCGTGTTTAGAATTTTCAATCGGTGTAAACCGAGCTTTGGCTATTTTTCTCTTTTCTGCATCTCAGACGCGCTGATCTTGAAACTTCCCTATGTGACGTCATACGGGGGAAAGGTTACCTCCCCTTTCTCTGCTTTTCCCGCCCAGAGAATTTGGGCCGACCATGAGAAAAACGAGCTAGTACAGGAAGTACGAACATGCAGACGCGATTTAAGTTTTTCCTAGAGAAATAGCTTTGAGATTTGAGTTTTTCCTTGAGAGATATCATGGCTTGCAAACGAGCGAAGCATGGCAGTTGATCAGCGTTCTGACTGATGTACAAATGAACACAAAAGTATTTTTTAGTTCCTTCATCCGAGCCTCTGAAGAAACAATGGGTTAATTTTATTTTCTCTGGAAATGCGCTGACTCCCAAAGTTTTGTATGGTCCAAACAGGCAAGAGACAGGTAAGTTAATCTTTCTCTCAAAATCGTTCGATACTGTTTATGCATCAGTAAGTCAAGGCAGTGACTAAAATATCAACTTCACATCGTTTCTTTTAGTAGGATGAAAATAATTGTATTTAAATTCTGAACAAATCATACAGAATCAAATCCACAGCGCGAGTTTATCTGGACAACTCGTTCTGAAATGAATGATGCATGTTACACTGCGGAACAAAGCTCGTATATACATCATCGTGTCTGTATTGGTGAAAGCATTAGAGAGAGTGCAGGAACTGCGTTGCAATAAGATCTTCATTCTTGCGATCAACAGACTGTCATCTGCTGCTCAATGCTCATCACAGCAACATTTTATGTGATGGGAATCTAAATACTTCAAAAACTTCTCACGATTCGATAATCGATAGCTGTAATAGTAAAAACGTATAATAGTTGTAGTAAAAGTGTACGAGAGAGTTTGTAGCTATTTCATATGCAAGCATGTCAGCCAATCACAGCAGAGGCCGGTTACACGCAGCAGACACGCCCCTTCAAACTGAGCGTTCAAAGCAGAGGCTAAAATCAGGCTAGGAAAAATGCCTTTTATTTCTAAATGATGACTCTTTTTGATCTGAAAAAACATATTAACATTATAAGGGCAACCCAGGAAACATTATAAAATAATAAAATAACACCATGTCAGGGGACCTTTAAAGGGCACCAGATTGATGCATTTATGTTAAAAAAGTACACCTTTTCAACAGTAAAAAAAATACCACTCTCGACATATACCATCTGTGTCTCACAAAATCCTATTATGCATATATATATATATATATATATATATATATATATATATATAAATTCTTTATATTGTCTGCAGGCATGCGTTTATGCCATGGTTAATGAATGAGGTGTTAATCCTTAAGAATTATTCTCTATTAATCCTTAAGAATGAGGAACAAGATCCTTTTGAGTATTTAAAAGGAGGCTCTTAATTACTGAGCTTAAGCATATCACAGTATGGAGCCTTTGAAGCAGCAAGATGGATGAGTGTACAGTACAGCTGGATCATACTCATGAAATTCAGTCCTTATCAGGCATCACAAGAACAGCAGTTTGATAGCTTACATTGCTAGGATTCCCATCCATTAACAGCACATTCATGTCGATACAGATCTCTGGAATTGCACCGGCGGTTCATCTTGTGGCATCTTTTGGCCATCATTTGCTAGAAAAGTGGAGATGTCCACAGAATAGAGTGATTGAACAACTCCCTGGTGAGACTGCTATTAGCAACTTCCCTGAGAGAGAAGCGTTGTCACCCGCCTCACCAAGCGCATATGTGTTTACCATCAGACTAACTCAACCTCCCCATGCCTGGGGAGCCAAGCTAATGGAGCCCATTAATGAGTCTGATGCAGCAAAGCACGCCGCTCCTTCTAATCAATGAGAGGAAAGTGCACTAGTGTTTCTCAGATTTGTCACAGAGACAGGGAGGAGGAGAGACTCTCTGAGTGCCGCTGAAGACAGATGGCAGAGCGGGAGTCCCAGAAGTGGATGTAATTCACCGGCATGAGTCGAGAATAAAGGCAAGACGCCACCAAGAACTGTGGTCTTATCTGATCATTAAGATAATCATAACACTGTTGGCATTTGTAGATTTTGTAATAACTAATCAATAAAACTCTATAAAATTCTATATATATATATATATATATATATATACACAGTATATATATATATATATATATATATATAGAGAGAGAGAGAGAGAGAGAGAGAGAGAGAGAGAGAGAGAGAGAGAGAGAGAGAGACCATTTTGCAAGATGTAAACTAAACTGCTCCAGAAGCACTTCCTGTTTCAGTTTTTTTAACACTAAAAGCAGGGATAAAATACAACCAACAGAACATATAAAACTGAATCAAAAAGTTAAACAAACATCTTTAAGATTTTTTTCTTTACATGTGAAATAAAAAAAAACAGTTACAAACTGAAACAGGAAGTGTTTCTGGACCAGTGTTGTTTCCATCTTGCAAAATAGACTATATATATATATATATATATATATATATATAATATTTATATAATAATATATTATTATTTATTGATAAATAATATTTATATTATTTATAATATTTATATTTGCTATTAAACAAATTAAATTTAGGTTGAAAATTAACCATATTTTAATGTAATTATGTAAAACAATTTTTATAAGAATAGTATCTTTAAAGGATCACAAAAAAGAAACTTACAAAAAAGAAAGAAATTAAAGAAATGAAAGTTTGTGTTCCTGCTGAACATCTAGGGTTTAGGTTTTACTGTTTTATTATCATTAATAATTAAGTGATTTAACCTATCTTGCTGTTAACTTATATCGATTTCTGCATTTTTTCATACTGGGTTGTACTGTATGTCATTTGTATTCACTTTATCAAGAGTATAACTGATCGATATTTGGAGGCCCTGACATCTAAAGAGTTACGAAATATCTCAACTTGAATAGACTTCTAAACGCTCTTTTCTGTGGGAGGAAAAAAAAGCTATAACTATATATCATTGAAAGACAGCAAGCTGGAGCTTCCTTCCACACTAATTACGAATATCAAATGGAATAAGTGAATTTCCACTTTAACCCTATATGAATAATTTCACAGCCACGTCTAATTTCCTCTTTAAGCGCTTATGTATTATTCCTCGGAATCGCTACTCTGTGGCAGTCCAATTGCCTCACACAGCAAAAAGAATGTGGCTGCAAGGACATAAGCGCAACTTTGAACCTTATGGTGATTAAAATCTTTTCTGACAATGACAGTTCAAGTGTGTTCGGCTCGGGCAGCTTAATGATTCTTCTCTGATCATAACCTTACCCGCATGGCCCTTATGGAGCAGAATCAGATTAACATAAACTCCACAAGTCATCAGTGCAGTCTTGGCACACCAGCACTACTGGCAGTCCGCAGCCGATAATGAGATATTATAAAATGCCCTGTAAATTCTGCATCTTGTGTTAAAGCTGGTTACTTAGGAGCATGCAAAATCCATCATTGCTTGCTAATCAGAGATGGAATGAGTTAGGATATGAGCTCTCTTTGTACAAGCACCATCAAATCTGACCATGACCGTTTTTAACAGGACAGTTGATGAACAAGTTTAAGAGAAGTTTAAGAATTTTAAAAAAATGAATCCCCCAAAATGTCCTAGTGATCATGCTTTTCATCTTGTACTCAACGAAAATAATTTTTCATCGAAATGACTGCGTTTAAAACATATGTATTATATTATATTACATTATTCAACCAATATACATGAAAAAAAAATTATTTAGTAGTAAAAGTTAACCAGTCAAATGATTGTGAAAAAAATGATTATGTTAAAACAACCAACACCATCAGACAACCTCTTCCATTTGTTCATCTGACTCACGTACTGTGTATGTATTATATTATATTACATTATTCAACCAATATACATGAAAAAAAAAAAAATATTTTAGATTTGTTATTCAATATTGACCCTTCAGATGAGTGGAAATTCAGTTCCAAGAGGAAAAACAATACAGTTTGACGGGGTAAATGAAAGAAAAGTTAAGCGTTTAATTGATCTTTTTTTCCCCTTCTTTCCTTTTGAAGATATTAAACAAGCCTGGCAAACCCTCTGACAGTCAACAGCGAGTTCAGTGGACAAGACAGAGATGGAGGAAAAAACAGCACAAGGTCAAGTGAGCAAAAAATGCAGGAGATTTCAAATGACAGGAGGATGCGATCTATCTACATACTGAGATCACAGTGAGCTTGAAACAGACTGCCACTGACTCCATAACCACAGAGAAGGAGAGGCGATGCAGGTGGCACGGCCTTTACAGCTGACTCATTTCCCTCATCCTCTCTTTACAGTTCATTCTAACCCCAGCCAACGGTTTTACAGAGAGTGGCCACTGAGATGAGTTTCGATTAACCTTTCAATACAAAAGTAATCTCGGCTACCTATTCAGCCTTTTCAATTGCAATTTTTCTGTCTGTAAAATAATCAACAGTTGAAAGCGTGTGTGTGTGTGTGTGGGGGGGGGGGGGTCGCAAAAACGTGCCTGGCAAAGCGATGCCGTTGTTGAGACGCTTGTGTTGAATGTAGAGTAGATGGAGCAGGGTTCAAACAGCACTAAAGATGAGGACTACAATACGGCATGTTGTCCATCACTTATGGGTCCTTAGAGTTGTAGAACAAGACAGGTTTTTTTTGCTTCTGGCATGAGATAAGATACAGGTGACAATGTTTTCACTGCCTCTCAGAGATGCTCACAAACACTGTAAAAATGAATATGCTATATCTAAGCAATACAATTGTGGCAACAGATTACAAGCAATATTATTATTAATTAAATTTAACAAATTAGATTTGAGTAATAATTAATCAAATTAATTCCTTAAGATTTAACCAGTAGTAAAAGTTAACCAGTCAAATGATTGTGAAAAAAATGATTATGTTAAAACATAACCAACACCATCAGACAACCTTTTCTATTTGTTCATCTGACTCACATACTGTATATCAGCCAAACAAAACCTAAAGTGAATGACTTAAAGGGGACATATCATGCAAAATCCACTTTTTCAAATGCATTTTGTTGTATATTTGGAGTGTTTATAAGTACAGAAAAGATGAAATTATTCTCTTCAGGTGCTTCGTTTATATCTTTATATTCTGTTTTGGTCATATTTTTCAACCTGTTCAGATTTTTCTGTTCTCTATTACGTTTTTTGAACAATTACGTCACAGTATTTGCAGCGGAACTGCCAAATAAGGACATCGACTACCGGTCCAACACTTCGAGCAATCCGCCATTATTATTTCTCGCTCCCATTTTGTAGTCCAAGCTCAATGATGCAGAAGTTACGAGAGGGCAAGTCAAAATGTTTGGTTGTTGGATGTAGTGACCTGAAGCACTTCAAGGATTCCCACTTCAACAATATATGCCAGTATAAAGAAGGGTTTTTGTAAAGAAACTTTAGCTTAAGTGATTATCCATTCCTTGTGATTGAAAACGTCTGACGGCCTTATTAACGGTGCATTAGAGCAGCCAACACTAGAAGCAGAACTATCATCGAACAGATGTTGAATGAGTGACGCTTTCAAGAGGTCACCGATATTGTCATGACAACATCTGTTTGGTCCAGGTAACTTCCATTATGGCAACAGATGTGAACGCCGGGCATCACATGTTGGCACCGATTCCTGTGTGAAAGTTGCATTTAAATTTGACAAAATAAAGATTTGCAGAGATAACTATAAAGTCATCATCACAATTGAAGCCAAACAGAGTGAACAAAGGCCACGGCAACATCTGCTCTGCTCAGGTAAATATGAAATCATGCTTTTAGCAAAATAGCATGAAATGTGTGGAAAAGTACTGAAATGTTGCTGGAGAATAAAAAAAAAAGATAATGTAACTACTTCTTTAGAAATAGGCACCGCGCTAAGCTAACCTGCCTCATCTTTGTGTTATTTTTAACCTTTTTTTTCTCCTCTCCAAGGAATGGGGAAATGTAAACAGTTTTAAAATAGAAGGTTTTTCATGGTCATTGTGTAATTAAACCAGACCAGCACAAAGAGAGTGGGAAGAGAGAGGAACGATACAAAATTATTCACTGATAGAAAACATAAATGAAATATGACAACGACAACGATGAAGGAATAACTGTTGAAAGTCTTTCATGACGCAAACTACTGAACCAGTGCACAGAGGACTCAATGCCAAAATGGTGTCTTAAGCCTGCCTAACCTGCCTATAAGACCCCCATGATGCAATAATTTAGATTCTCTGCAACTGAGGGAGTAAAAACTCAAGGACGATAGGAAATGTAACCATGTGGAGAAGCAGTTAGTCCTCATTCAAATGTGATTTTGTGCAATATTAAGTATATAAAATGTTGTTGAAAGCACATATCTAACTCTAAAGTCTAAGTCTGTTTTAAAAGTATTGACCATGTTATATGCTCATTCGCATGAAGGAAAATTGTTATGGCATCACAGCAAAATCCCCAGTGTTAAATTAAAACAGAGTGTTAATTATATAAACTCTGAGCAGAGTGTTAAATGAACACTGAAGTAGTGTTAAAGTTCACTAGATAATTAAGTGATTAATTGAGTGATGATTGAGCATTATTGAAGACACCTAACAAGCAGAATCACTGAAGGACAAAACCATCATTTTAAGTCACCATTATGGTGATCAGTGTTCACTTTAGTTAGACTCTTGTCCCTTAAATCGTTAACTTTATATTTAGTTTGGCTGCTGTACATGAGTTATAACAGCCAGATGAATAAATAGAAAAGGTGACACCATCAGGTGTCTTCAATAATACTCAATCATCACTCAATTAATCACTTAATTATCTCATTAACACTGCTTCAGTGTTCATAACACTCTGCTCAGAGTTTATATAATTTACACTTTCAGTGTTAATTTTAACACTGGGGATTTTGCTGTGGGCAGCGGGGTGAAATGTAGCTGGTCATTTTTGTAGGACAAACAAACTAATACGTTTCCTTGCCAGGGGAATAGCAAACATTCAGCTTTTCCATGCTCTTACATGAGCTGTGGGACAGCTGCCCAGAAAATCATTTCAGAAATGAGGTCACAACCAGGCAGGAAATGGTGTGAGATCTACTCTAATCAGTGCCACTTCAGGCCAATCCTATATACATATATCGGCCACCTATGCTAACGTAAGTCTTTCCCGACCTTGGTTTAATGCCAAGCCGATCAAAAATTAAAATTCATGTATGAGATTCTGGGTAAGGTGGATAATCCCATAAAGATTCAATATTTAGATGGGTTTTGGAGAGGGGGATAATCACCAATGGCTACGAGATTACAGAATGACCAATGAATTGAACAAACCAGCTAAATATTCTACAGAAGGGTCTATATGTGTGCCAGAGCCTTCATTCTAGAGCAACAGAGCACTCATTTTCTGAAGAAAAGTGTGTGTCTGCTTTTAAGACATAACTTTGTAACGGAGGATTAAACATGGTTTAGTTGTAGAGTGTTTTATTTCGGAGAGCAAACAGCAAAGCATTGCAGGAGATTATGGCAAATCTGATTAGCATTATTTTTCTTGTTCCACTTATGCAAAATTTTATTTGGAATAAGTCTTTAACCTTGACTTCTGTCAGCACTTCAGAGAGGAAAGAAATGTAAAAAAGAAAAAGAGCGTTTCAAAGCAGAGACCATTTTACATCAATGCTAAGAAGATGCAAATGACAAATCAACAGACAGAGATATGCAAATAACGTTGATCTAAAGTCATTACCGCAACAATTAGTCTCCGCAATCATCAAAATATTTCAATAAGGATGGTTACAACTCATTGACTATTCATTATGTTCTCTAATTAGATCATAAATTGTAAGGATATAAGAGCATGAGCCTTTGACATGTGAGAAAACTGTACAGCAGAATTCTTTACGCATGCATTGATAAAAGTCAAAGTGCACAAACTTCTAAAATAAATGTTGTTTCAATATGTAGGCTACTCAGAAACCCCAAAGCTAGCACTATGTGAAAATATGTGCCTTGAAAAAAAATCATGCAGTGTTAACAGCTGTAATTCTGCAGAAAATTAGATGAAAAAGTGTTTTGAGACAACCCAATTTAAGCTATTACTATTTTCTAATGTTAAATTGCTTGGTGTTTTAAGATTCATTTGTTCAACACCTCCGCAATCTGCCGTGAAAGAACAGAGACACTGACAGACAGTTGTTTCAGTGATTCTCCAACATATCCTGAAAATGGAGCAATGCCAAAAGCACTTTAGTATGCCCTCAAAATAAATGCCAAAACTAAACTGCCTAGAGTGTGTTTATCTTTTTCTCATGCGCTTAAATTACAAGTTTAATTTCCTTTTGCTGACGGCCACAACTTTCTTGGCATACACTGTAAAAAATAAAGGTGCCTCCTCAAATATCCTGTCGGATACTCAAGGAACTTAAAAAATTGTAATTTAAGTGCCTCAGAGCTCTTTCTCCTGGTTAATGGTGGAGCATTGAAAATCATTGCGGTTCTTGCTGGAACTTTTGGGATTCTTTAAGCACTTTGTATTCAGTTCAGAGGTTCTGGAGTCACCTTTTCACTACCAAAAGACCTCAAAGTGCTTTGAGGGAAAATAGAGGAACTATAATACAATAAAAGGGTTATTATAAGATCTTTTAACATTTACAGTAAGTGGTTCCTAGAAAACCTCCAAAGCCAGCATCTGGAACCCAATGGTTCTGTGAGGCCAACAATAATAATAATGATAAGAAGAAGAAGGAGGAGGAGGAGAACAGTTTTATCGTGTCACGAATGATCCTGTCACAGCTATTCCTCTGCTGTCATCGCTTCAGTGAACCTCGCGATGCACACGAATTACAGTAAGTTTCCTGCACTACATGCACATACATTATTACTATGAACCTTTCTGTGTGAATTAGTTTTGTTTGACAGTGTACTTGTGTTTTTTAATCAGCTGTTCTCTGCAAATCTTACTTGATGCTCTCAAATCTCATTCATGTTACTCAGAAAAATTATATCAGGTTTGGCACCAATAATGCTTAAATATATGACTTTTGAACTCTGAATCATAACTTCAAGTTTAGTCTTTTTAAACAAAAAAAAGTTATTATATGGCTTCAGAAGGCTTACAACACAACACATAACACATGAGTAGACCAATTGTTTTATTTAATTTTTCATATATTTACGGTCTTTTCTTGGACATTTTTGGAGCATAACAGAATATTTTACAATTTTTACATACATTGTTGCATTGAATTGAACAAGACAAGTGTACATAAGAATGGTTTCATGAATGATTTACACAATTTTGTTCTGCTTGTCTCCTGCAGTGAAATTGAATGATGACTGGAGTTGTATTATGCCTTTTGGGTTCCACAGACAGAAAGTCAAACAGGTTAGGAATGTCACAAGGCTAAGGAAATGATTTTAAGTTACTATCTTCTATTATAATAGAAGTTAATGGTAACCATAGTTATGTATATTAATAAATAAATAAAAATTGGTTCCTGGAGGCACCCAAAACCACACAGTATTCCACACAGTGCCTAATATAAGAGTTCCTCAGGAAACCTGAGTGGTTCTTTAAAGAACCGCTCCTTTTTAAAGGGTGCCTATAGACTATCTACAAACGGTTCCGCCACTGTGGCAACGTGAAGAACCCCAAAAGGTTCCTCCAGGCACCTTTTATTTTTACAGTGTACCTGTGAAGAATAATAAAGCCCAAAGCTAACTGTTTTAAAGCATAATTTGCTAATAATGTTCCTCACACATTGTATTATATCAACATCATTTGTACTTGGAGAACAACATGGGATTTCTGGGTAAATTATCCTAAATGGCACAGGGCCAAAATGTCCCTTCCACCCTGATCTGATCAAATAAACAGCGGTTGCTTGTGCATCCTGCTTATGATGGAGGGGGATATTTTTTTGTAAATCCCTGAACGCATATATTTGTTATATTACATTTTATTGTTTGTAAATGGCTCAGTGGTGCTGGGACTAAATCAATTTGAGCTGATCTTTAAAAGCCAGCGCATCAGTGAGCACATTAGCCTGATTTGCACTTCATTATGTGCACTGATGGGCAGTGCTGAACAATCACATCAGCAGGTGCAGAGCAGAGTGGAGGGAACCCAGGCAGGTAGAACCGCGAGTGTGTGTGTGTGTGTGTGTGTGTGTGTGTGTGTGTGTGTGTTTGCACAAAGTGCCCTTTTTAGAAGAAAATACAAAAAGTATGCAGAGAGCTAAAGGTGTTCCACTATTCTTTTCATCACTAAAAGAGTAAATAAAGCTTGAAAAGAGAAAAAGACATTTTAAAAACTGTTTGCTCTTCTGAAATGCTTGCAATTGCAATTCTTCAAGGATTGCTTTGGGATTTGCTTTCTGGAGTTGTTGTGATGGTTTTAGATTTCTTGATAATTTGCCAGGCAAACTTTTATATGGGAAAAGGTTTATCAGGTTCAAAATCTCAATTCCTAGATAATTTCCTCATTCCCTTCCAAAATGTGTTATTACATTCTGTTATTATTTGTGCAGAGCACATTACAGGAATGAGGTTAAAATTGTAATTTAAAAACCAAACTAAAATGCACTGTTGGTATTTTATCATCAACTGTTGTATCTAAATCTCAGCCCAATTAGGATTCAGATGCAATCCTCTAAAATAACTAAAATAAAAAAACCTTGTAAAAAGATAGATAGGGTTAAAATCACTATCAGCAAATATTTGATGTTGATATGTGGGAAGCATAATGTTCAGCTAAAAATGCACTTAATAAATAATATTAGGATTGTTTATCCAGTTTATATCTTGCGTTTGGTTTGGATTGTCATTCACAAAATCTTAATTGAACCTTTTAGGGAACATTATATGAATGCACATTGAAGTTATGCAAATGAGGCAAAAATCCTTAAAATAGTATTTTAATCTAGCGGTTCATTTAAAAAAAACCCTGAAATTAATTAGTAATGGGGTTTTTTGTATAGTGGTTTTCCATTTAGTAAAAGGTCTGGTTAACAAGATTTGCAAAGCCTTTCTATTGAAGAATTAGCTATTGAAGAATTAACTAAACAAATTAGTAATGGGTTTTTTGTATAGCGGTTTTCCATTTAGTAAAAGGTCTGGTTAACAAGATTTGAAGAGCCTTTCTTTTGTCTTCTACACAAAAGATGTAAATACAGGGGTGGTTTTGGCACAGTGGATAAGACACATGACTTTGGTGTGAGAGACCCGGGTTTGAATCCACTGTGAGACACCAATGTGTCCCTGAGCAAGACACTTAACCCATAGTTGCTCCAGAGGTGTGCAACCTCTGACATAGCAATTGTAAGTCACTTTGGATATAAAAGCATCAGCTAAACGAATACATAAATGTACATTTAAAATTACTTCAAGAAACACTTATATAATTTTTTTTTCCCTTCACTTGAACACATGGGTTAATATGAATTTTAGTGATCTGGTCCAGCTTCAAGTCAGCAATTTACATTTTTTAAAGCACACAATGGTTTAAAAACTCACATTAGTGAGAATGAATGTTTGTAATTTTATGTAGTAGAACAAAATGTGAAAGTCTCTTAAAGTGATGTAAACCACAGCCTTAATTGTACTAATAAATTAAAAAAAGGCTATTCCAAAAAACAAAACAAAAAAACATTCGAAATTCCAGAGGGAGCCCATTGCGAAAAAGCCTTCTGGGTTAGCCTACAAATTGACACGTTGACAAAACAACTCTGTAGTAAAAAACGCTACATTTTACAGAAACTGTTCCATTTATGTCAAACACCCAAGTTATATTCAGTTGAAGAATTCATGTTTGGAGGTCACAATGGATACAATCATATTAGAACCGCTATCAAAACAACCGTTCAGATTCCCACAGTGACCACCTATAAACTCCTATTATCACATTAGACAAGTGTGTGTGTCATGAGTATGGAAGCAATTTTGCGATCGCTGTCTGTGGATCTACTTGTGAGTGCTGGAGGACGACATCCCCTCTCTGGTGGGTCACAGTTGGCTGATCTCTCTCTCCCCAGGGGCCGACCTCTCTGCTGAGAAAGGCATTAGACGAAGGGCCATGGGCAGCAGTGGGTTTTAACAAGGTAGCTGGATTCATTTGAGCATGTGTTGCTTATTCGCTGCTGAAATGCTCTCAGCACAGCTTATGTTTGACATATTTTTCCCTCTGCTACTGCATATTTACAGAGGCCATTGAAAACTCCTCAAGGGCATGACAGGCAATGAGGGAGGGTATATTTGTAGACTTCAGCTTTTCTGTAATCCTGAGGTCTCTGCCTAACTTCACGCCCTTGGAATGAAAAAAAAAAAAAAACACGGGTAAAACAGCTCCTCCAATATATCAAAAAATACCTCGGTATCACTTATAATACTCACATAGCATTAAAATAGCCCTTGGATGTACTACTACTTTTAATATTTCTTTAGACTTGCTCTGAAGTGCCTTAATATTAAAGTGCTTTTTCATGAAACATCAAACCGAATCTTCTCGTAGTTTTCATATAAGCTGTTGTCTGTGGGAAATTCAGGGAATATTTAAATGAAACCACATATGATGGTCCAAAATCAGTTATGAATCTGAGGTGTCGCTCATAGTATGATGAAGATTCTTGCTATATACTTTCTCATGAACACAAACAAAATAAATAGAATAGATGTTTAGCACCTCAAACTTCAAGATTAAAAATAGCATTATAGTAGGTACATTTCTATGAATGAGTTCAAACTGTCAATTTAAATTAAATTATTCAAATTATTTATTTTTGTGCATACTAATGTTCCTAGCTGCCATTTTTTTCATACATTAAAAGGAATATACAAATTAAATGTGCATGTTCCTTTTATAACACTTCTGAATCAGATAATCCTCGCATAGCAATAAAATTGTCTATGGATGTATGACGGCTTCTTTTAATATTTTTTGGACATACTCTGAAGTGCCTAAATATTGATGCTTTTTCATGAAACATCAAAACGAAGCTCCTCTTACTTTTTTCATACACTACTACTCGTTATTGTCCGTGAGACTATTTCAGTGAAGTATAATTGGACCACATCTAATGGTCCAAAACAGTTCAGTCTAATGTGTAGCCCGTAGGTAAAAAAGGCATGATGAATCACACTACACACGCAGGATTAATCTTTCTCATTAATGCCGCACTGTGAACTGCAGCTACGCATGACCGCACAGGAGGCGTTTAAACATGGAAGACACTTGTTCAGGATTGCATAGGCCACAGCTCCTTTTACGGCCAGGAAATCACCTATATGTCCATGCCGAGTCAAGCTATTGGGATATTAGTATTTTTTTAGAGTTTATTATTAGTCTTCATTGCAAAAGCATGGGAAGAAGCCATTTTTGCACAACTGTTCTAACTGATACAGCTTCTCTCATTGTAATATCTGAAATATTACAAAAAAATATTAAAAAAAGCTACTGTATCGCAAGTTACCGTATACAAACTCTAAATTCAGAAATGCCAAAAATTAACAATTAACAAAAGCAAAGGAGCAATTCAACAGTAGCAACACTTTTGTATTTCTCATGCAAAAAAAAGATGTTTCTCTAAATTTTCTATAGATCATGGTAAAGCTGATCCAGAGTGCCATACTGTTGGCACTTCACTTTTCAGAGTGCCGTCAGTCAAATCCATTCCACTTTAAGAATGTCCTAATAAATTAAACTCCATTCCACGTTTTAGCAACAGCTTTGACTTCCACACAGCTGCTTCCTCAAATCCATTCCACTTCAGAGCAACTATTTGCTCCTTAGTGTTGTTGTAAATTAAACGGTATGCAATAATAACAAAGTGTAAATTCATATATTTATTAAAATCTGTCCAGACATCTGTGGGCAGAGTTAAGCCCCTTTCACACAGAGATTCCGGAAAATACATGGATAATGTGACCCGGCCTTTGTCCCGGGATTGTTTGATTTCAGTTCATTCACACTGCCAGTGATTTGCCGGGATCTGTGAGTGCGCTAACACACAACCCGCAAAGATCCCGGAAAGACACATGACGTCAGGATGAGACGTGTAACGTACGCGTCGAAAACATGTACGCATACTGTTCCATACAGCTGGTGAACGATCTCAGCTTCAGCGCGGATAGTGAGGAGCTCCTGCTCTCTGCTTCGTTCCAGTTTGCAGACATTTGTTCGTCCTTTCTTTGTTGATGACGAACACAAACTTTCTTCTAAGAGCAACAGAGTCGCGCGATGGCAGGAGCGTCATCACTATGACACACCCCTTACGGCATTGGTCCTGCATGGCTTTCGTTCATACAGCGGGCGTTCCGGGACTGATTACGGGACAATGTTACTAGGTCCCCAACCCGCCATCGATGCCGGTATCAATCCCGGGTCGTGTTTGCGTTCACACATAAGACGCTCTGGCAATTTCCGGCAATTTCCCGGGATCAACGCGCAGTGTGAAAGGGGCTTTAGTGTAAAGGGCATTTTCCAAAATGGGGGGATGGGGGTTGGGGTATCATGTGACACTGGTAGGTCACATGATAATTAAAACAGTGAATGTACTGTAGTACGTCTAGATTACATTCATGCTACACACGTTCATACTACATAGAACATTCTTTTTTAGCAGTTGTGAAGTTGCTTATTCAAAATAAGTATCTCAAAAGTAGTTTACTGCAGAACCAGCCTGCAAGGTCTGAAACCATGTCATGCTAATCACATTCAACACAAGTTTTTGACCATTCTTGTGCTGTCATTTGATTTGTATAATTCCTCGGATTCTAAAATATAATTTCAATCAGGTGCTAAAACAATTCAAACAAAAAAGTGTAAAAATAAACAATGATATCAGTGAATTCCCCAAAGAGAGTCTGTCCGAAAGTTTATCAATGATAATTTTTCATTCTTATTCTGAAAACAATAAAATCCTGACAGGTTCCTGTTAGTAAATAGAAAAAAAGAAAGAAACTGTGGGACTGTGAGAAGCAGAAGTGCAATTTTGAGTTTCTCATTCTTTTACAAAAGTCTACAGATTTTGAAAAGTCAACAGAAGCAAGTAGGACTCACTGTAATTTGTTATGGCTTTATATCTAGTCCTTATAAATAGCCCTTTTTAACAGTTTTGCAACCACAGAGATTAATGTTTATTAATGTGGTCACCAATGTATGTCCTGTTATCTGATGATTCTGGGATTACTGGACCTGACAAGATATCACCCCCCCCCCCCACCCCCCACCCCCCACCCCCGCCTGAGCTGATCAAGAGCTTAGCCACCCAACTACACACTCTTCCAGAAGCTACAGAGGGCTTTTCTCCAAATCGCATGCTTAAAGTGAGAGATAAAGGCCAAACCTCCCAAACAGGCTCAGTGGAGCTGATGGCCAGAATGAGGTCATTCCCAGGCCTTGAAGCACACTTCACCAATACCCATCTAGGGACACATCTTTCATTATTAAAGTCTTCCAATCGTTCTTCCCATCCAGCAGTGATCAAAAAAGGAGTAGGCTACAGGAGGCAATTAGGTATTGAAACTAATTTTGTTTCAATGTCTGTAACTCAGTGGTTTCTTTCTTTTTTGGCATATATATATTCCCATATTTATCAACAATCTAACACACTACTACTAGATGTGACGTACTGACGCAAAGACAAGCTTGAATTTCCCGTGAAAATCCACCAGTACCATTGGAAGAGAAAAAACATTATTACAAGCTTACCATTTTGAATCGAGCTAAGGCAAGCAGATAGTGTTGAACGCTGGCTGGTTATGTACTTGCTCAAAAATGTATTTTGGATTATTTTTAACCCCAAAAAATTACGGACTGCAGCTTTAAGAGGACAAAAAAATATATAAATAAAAGAAAACTACAACCACATAAAGTTTTCAGGTGACTGTTACAAAAGAGAGAACAAAGTTAAAGTTTAGGCTACCAAACTTCAATTATCACTAATAAGCACAACAATTTATCTTTCTGAGAATAGGTCTGGTTCTTCAAGTCAGAAAACAAACAGCTTTACTCAACAGTGGCGGCCTACTGTGAACTGCAGGGAGGAAAATCGAGAAGCATCTGAGCGCAGTGCTGACCATCCATAACACTCGATGTTAGTAATACTGATCAGGGTTTGGCTAAACGAACTACACAACAAGCCCATCAGAAAGACAGGCAAACATGCCCCTTCCTCTCAGGACCCCCCAGGTCTCTGCAAAACATGTGATGAGGCAAAGTGAATAATAATTAAGGAAAATAATCATCCAGTGCCTTCAGTCAAATAATAACAGCCACCGTGCAGAAAGCAGGTTGAGAGATTCATGGATGGGGATGCATTAAAAATCATTACCAAGAAATGTGCGCACTAGGATTATTCGCTGCGGGCAGCCACTGATTGCTTTGTGAAGGGAGCCTGTGCGACAAGCAAATCAAAATGGAGCTTGAGAGCGAATAAGTTTCCCCTGTGCACAAATCACTAATTACTTATTAATGGCCAGATGAAGAGAGTCAGTGCCTTCAAAGTAAACACGTGCCAGCGACCCTGGAGGGGCAGAAGGAAATTGGGAGGAATTGCTCTGTAAACTGTGATGGCAACTAATCAAGTTCAGTGGCTCTTGCAGCCTTCAATACATCGGTGAAAAGGCCAATTCATAGTGCTTTCTCTAAGGGGAAACTGAAAACAAATGCATAGAGCAATCTGTGTGTATGTGTGTGTGTGTGAGAGAGCCAAACAGTGGACAAAAGAAACACCATTTCAGAAGTATCATGCAGAAACACAATGAAAGAGAATTGGGACCAAAGACAGCTGTGGTCACTGGTCATAGGAAATTGCTAAAACTAGGGAGGCACACTATATTGGCAGTTAACTTGGCACCATATTGTTTTTTTTTTGGTGACATTAGAGTGTTTTTTATTTTATTTTATTTTATTTAACATATTGTTCGATATTGGATGTTTACCCTTACAGTATTTTTACCGTTAGATTACCTTTGCAGTCATCTAACACCTTTAAAAACACCAATTATGTAATAACAACAATGTTAAATATTGAAAATGAAAATCCATTTTTCATGCTGTATTTTCTCAGATATGTATTTTGGATATTTATTAACAAAAAAACAAAACAAAAAAAAGCTACGGATTGCAGCTTGAAGACATTTCTACTTTTAAAAAAGGGTTCTTTAAACTAGAACCCAGAAGCCCATCAAACCTTTTTTCTAAAAGTGTTGTAACAACCCAAGGTCAAAAATGTATTTAAATACATATGAAAGTATTCTTCTATTTTTCACAGTTAGCCAAAATACAGTGATTGGATTATTAAACAGATCTACAGAATTGCTGTACTTTGAGCGCTGCATTATGGACGGCCTTTCAGTCAGCTATTTAAGTAAGTCAAATTATGTGTTCACAAGGCTATTGAAGTGAAATGCAATAATTATATTCACCATCATTCATTTATTTGACACAGACAAATTTAAGACAGATTTGTGTTTATGAACCAGTCAAATGACAGAGCCAATCAACTTTTAGTCATTTGTACTCATCAGAATGGTGTATGCAATTGGACTTAAATTGGATGAGGAAAAATATCTCAGCTACAGCAAACTAAGAAATGGTCCATAAGGAACGATTATTAATTTGCATGTATTAGCATATATTCCACTGGGACATGCAGAAACGTGTAAGATTGTTTAG
This sequence comes from Pimephales promelas, assembly GCF_016745375.1. Next base: position 3,682,551 of record NW_024121322.1, read on the forward strand.
TCAAAATTACAATACAGCAGGGGCTATTTATCTTTTGAGAGGTTGTTAATTTGTTTGTGAGGGAAGCGTGTTTCCATTTGCATTAAGAATCAGGTATAAATCCCATCTCAACATGTTACTGTTCTCCAAACCGCTAATGAGGCAAAACCAGGAAGTGCAAGCTCCAAAAACAAAACACTGGCCTGAGAATGGTCTCTATGCACGGCGGTATTTCCGGTGAAGGTGTAAGGATGCTCCATAACTTCCACTGATCGTAGAGTCCAATGCAATACCGAGAATTTATAATTAATTTTATAACAGAGGAGGCATCCAGGCTTTAAATGGCATTTAAATGTGTGTTGAAAGTTATAATGTTATACTACGTGTTAGTTTGTTTGCTATACGAAATTAGCAGTGTGCTAAATCAACATTAGAATAACATACTGACCATATTCTAACATTTCATCATGTATATAATATATATCATTTTAATAATGATCTTTTAATTTTATAAAGGACAATAATAATCATAATTTTAAATTTAATTTATTTATTTTATTTATTAAATCATTTATTTATAGATTTTTATTTACAAATTATTTGCAGTAGCAGTTCAACCATGTAAACCATTTCATCCATATGTGGCAAAAAACAGGAAGGTGCACTTGAAAATATCAATCCATCAGTTCACTGTACATGGTGTATTTATTTGCAGGCTTCCTGAAGAAAGTCTGGCAGTTTAATGCGATTCTCATGAGCTATTCTGTTTTACCCTGATTGTGTTAGGTAGGGAAAAGCTGATCAGGGAGCATTTTTATCCCTATAGGCTGATGATGAGATGAGGTGATATGGCTCTAACAGCACCAGCGACACAGCCAGTTTGAACCGTATTCTGACGCCCATCATAACCTCCCCTTATGGAGTGAAAACAGTCTCAAAACCTTCCACAAATGCACGCGAGATCCACATGTGCGCACTAAGACCCCGTTTACACCTGGTATTAAAATGCGATCTGTATCCAGATAAGTTATCCGGATAATAAAAAACGCATGTTAATGCAAGGTGTAAACGCGTTGTGATCGGATCGTGATCGGATCTGCCTGACCACATCTGGAGGTAGTCTGGCTCGCATTGTGTCCGGATCTTTACTAGGTGTAAACGCAATCTGGTTGTTGAAACCACATATGTATATTTTACTCCTCCCAAAAATGCTAAAAAATAAACGAGTGAGAGCGTGTTATATAGGCTATATGTCATGTTATAGCCTAGTCAGATGCGACACGCAACACGCATCACCGCAGATGAGCAGCTGAGCGTCTATTCAACGTGCAAACATCGCAAATATAAGTGAAAGTAAGTCACAGACGCAGTTAACACATCTTCAAGTAAAGAAACGAAATTATCTTACCAGGCCTGTTGCCACTCTCTCTTATTGATGTCTCTGATTTGGAAATTAGCTGATGATCAATAAAATGCCGCTCAGATCTGTTGCTTTTGGTGGCGTGCAATCCAATAAATCTGCATATAACGCAGGAGGTGAAGATCGGATTTATATCCGTTTTGCAAAAACACATTTATGTGGCCAGGTGTAAATGGAATCAGTACTTATTATCCGGATAACTTATCTGGATACAGATCGCATTTTAATACCAGGTGTAAACGGGGTCTAATTGACAGATGCACGCGAGAGATCCACACATGCAAATCAATCCACAGATGCACACAAGAGATCCACACACGCAAATCAATCCACTCGAGCATAGGCGCCGATACCTGGGGCTCGAGCACCCACAGAAAATACCGAGCACCCACGTGTGCCAGACTGCCAGTAGGCTACATTCATTTAAAATTAAACATTGCAGTTGGTGCTACGTAAAGTGTCTGTCACACTGTGATTGGTTATGTCACTGTCAGTCGACTGCTCCATATCCTATACACCAATCACAGCGTTTCTCAGGTAAAAACGCCTCTGATCGCTGTTACGTGTCAGATAAACTTTTAAACTTATCTGTATTTGTGAGAAGTGGCGCAGTCCTGAGCTATGGTCCTGAGTTGAAAGATAGTCGAAAGATAGCCTACTTTTACGGCTTTGTTATCAAGTAAATAGGTGTGTGCATCTGTGATGTGGATCTCTCTCGTATATTTGTGGATTGGTGCACGCGCATGTGGATCTCGGGTGCATTTGTGGATTGGTGTGTGCGCATGTGGATCTCTCACGTGGATTTGTGCAAGGTTTTGAGACTGTTTTCACTCCATATCCCCCTCCCCCCTAGCACACACACATACACAAGACATCAACAGACAGGGACCCTAGAGAAACAGCCATATCAGCAGCGTTCAGCTGGTCACTATTTAAAAAACGGTTTGGTTAGAATTCGGAGTGCAGCCCAAGCTGAGAACAGAGCTGTGCCTATCTCCAGGGGTTGAGGGGACTTGGAGCCATCACAAAGACATTTAGGCATAAAGTAGAGGAAAGGCAAAAAAAAAAGAAACAAACAAACCCTTTTATAAAGGATCTTATCACCACCCTGTATGAACACAGGAAGAACTACAGAGGAATCACCATCACTGAACAGTTTCCCACAGCACCACATCACTCAAGACATCACAAATTTACTTGCTATTGAGGATTTAACTTCTTTCTGCATTAATTAAAGCTGGCCTGATAACTCTATTGGAAACAGCTGTTTCTAAGGTTAGAGCACCCTTGGAGAACGTTTCCAAAAACAACGCATCTGCCAGGAGCTTATTTATTTCTGTCTATATCAAAGGCAATTCATTTCTGAGGTTTTTATTTCTGCATGCTAAGCTTCATTCAATGATACAGTAAACACCTATATTATTGTTACTTATAAATTAGATAGCAGCGAACTGGTTTGTATCAACACTGCAATGCTTAAAGTTCATTAATCACGCATGAGATAGTGACCTAATGCTAACCGAGGTTGACAAATTTGCCAAGGATGTCAGCGTATAAATCAAAGCATAATTTAGATATCAGCCGTGAGAATACAAACAAGAGTGAACATTAATTTCTCTCACGGTCATTTACTCACTAGCACAGAATGTCTTTAGTCGCTTCATCAAATCCGCTTGTTCTAATTAGAGCTCAACACTCAATGAATCAATAAAGAATGTTCTAACTTTTTCACACTGGGTTGAAAGGAAAATTAATTTAAAACAAAGATATTGTGTAGTTTACACAGCTCTTCCTTGATTGGTTATTTTGTATTCAGTTGCATTTACTAATCTAATCTACTCGTTGGGAGTTAATTGGTACTTGGTTTGCATGGGAAGTCTATTAAATTACATTTATGCTATCTTAGCTTTGGCCTTTCACCCCTCCCGAAACATAGGCCATTGACAACTTTTCTCCAGCGTCCGTGGTCCTGGACAATTTTCTCTTCCCAGGTATACCCATTCCCTTTGGTTTCTGCCTCCATGTCTCTTCTCCAGGTGTTTTTAGGTCTCCCCCTTTTCCTTTTGCCTTATGGATTCTACGTCAGGGCCTGTCTGGTGATGCTTACTTGATTTTCGCAAGGTGTGCCCTATCCATCTCCACTTCCTCTTCCTAATTTCTTGTTCTGCAGGAAGCTGGTTCTTCCTCTGCAATAAATAGCAATTTCTGGTGGTGTCTGGCCAGTGGATCTGAAGGATTCTGTGTAGTCAGCTTTTGATAAAGGGTCTGGATTTTCCTGATGGTTGCTTTTATTGTTCACCAGGTTGCTGTTCCATTAAGAAGGACCGACTTGACTTTGGAGTTGAAAAGACGGATATTGGTGTGTGTTGTGAGCTGACAGGAGTTCCACACATTTTTCATCATGAGGAATGCTGCTCTCGCCTTCCACATTACATTTCTCTTCCCTGTTGCTGTCTTTTTCAGTCAATTGCCAGGAGAAATAGAAATTGAGACACCATTCCTATTTAGGCTATCTACTGTAGGTGTTATTTAATAAAGGTCACAAGACAAGTTAACCCTAGAAAGTGGAGTCAGTGGATTCAAACGGGTAGGATGTAGGTCTATTCTATTAATTTTGTGAACACCAGGAGTAAAGAACAATGCAAATAATAAAATTCAGCTAAATATGCATATTTAAAATATACATATTTTAACTCACATATTCTTTTGAACATCAAAGAATGTGTCCAATCAAACTATATGGTATTTTGAAAAAATAAAAAACAAAAAAATAGAAGGCCAATATCAACAGATGAGAAGATATGCCCTCATTATTGAAACCCATTAACTTTACACTGAGTAAAAGAAAATAAATTCATTGCAGACATAATTTACAGTCTCATACTTTCCAATCAATGAATTGCCATAACCTATTAATGACTTTCAGTCATTTGTGAAGATGAATGGTCAAAGCTTTTTAAAAATCATCTTATTGAGAAGTACTTTAGAACTAAGAATAACTAGAAAAAAGTTAAGTAGACTACAGTAATTTCCATTGTAAGACTATTTATTTGTGTGACTTTTTCCAGGCCGCGAAATTGCACTTTTGAAAGGATTGGATATTTTCAGGACTTGCCAACCACGGTGAATTTTGAGAGCATGAAATCATCAAAATTCAAGAGCCATACAGAAACTAAAATTGACAATTTATTCATCCAGCCTCAGAAGCAGCATGCCCACTCAAACCAAAGTGGATTTAAGACAAGTGGATTTTGAATACAACTTCCCAAAAAATCGAAAAAAAAAATACCTTTGATCACTAAATTCCAGGCAAAAATTTCCAGGTAAAATATTTTAAATGCCACAAATAACGGTGAACGTTTGGAAGCAACAAATGGTTGTCAAAGAGTTTTGTTTGGGTTGTTTTTTTTTTTTTTTTTTTTTGTTTTTTTGCATTCAGAGAGTTATAGTGTAATTATGAAAATGTCAGATTTGTTCTTTTCCATGATAATACTACATGGTGATCAATGGCTGTTAAATCCTGCTATCAATTACTAGTCAACAAAGCTATCAAAGTAAATATATATATATATATAAAATCATTTCTAGCAGGGGTCACTCACCTTAAAGTGAAGATCTCTACTGACGAAAGGGTGGAGACAGCGAGGAAGCCTGACACCGTCTCCCTCTGCCGGATGGGTCTTGAGGGAACCATCACCACAAAGTTACTGTCCAAACGCAGCTCAGAGAGTGGCTGGAACAGCCGTACACTGCCGATCCTGCGCATGGGTGTGGGTCCTGAGAAGTAACCAGCCGGTCCCAGTTGGCCAGTGCGGATGGAATTGGTCTTACGGGAGTCCTCAGAGCTGCATTCCCCAGTGTCGGTGGATTGTAGCATGTAATACAACTCCACGGGAGTGCCTTCAACCAGCTCAGGAGATCTCTGTCGACCTGGTATGACACTAGGAGGACTGAACCAGCTAGGTAGTGGCTCCAGTTCAGCCACACACAGTCCGAGTTCCCCTTTCAGATGACAGGTGCCTCGTACCTCTTGGGTTTCATGGAAGGCAAACATCCTGACACACGGCAATTTGTCCATGGCACTGTAGTCGTCCCAGTCCCGGCCTACTAAGTAGAAGAGAACCTGAACCTTTGGCCAACTGGGATGGATTCGCTCACTGATAATGAAAGCCTGTATTTTCCAATTAAAACTAAAGAGTGGCGAGGAAGTGGATAATGGGGATGTGGATGAAGGGCTGTTGATGAGTCCCGGGCCCAGAAGCTCCATGGGCACGGGCTGTTCCACATAAAACGGTCCGTAACTAGCATTGACCGTTGGTGTCTTTCTGGCTTGCTGGATAAAGAAAAGTTCTGTACGAACCTGCAGGCTGGAGTTCCTCATGATGTCCTGGTTGGCTTCTTTCAGGAAGAAGGCAGACTCTGCATTTAACACCTGATATTGGACCGGAAGATACGTCGGGATGGCACCAAATCTCTGCAGTCCTTCCATCAGCATCCGGCTGTCAATGACTGCCAAATAATGGAGAAGACAGGAAATACATCACTCATCCATCTCAGACAGTAAGAGCTCTAAACCCGACCTACTGTAGAAACTTGCATGCTCTTACATGCTCTAAAGCAAAGGATCATTTGTCTCCATGCCCTATTCTGCAAACCCATCTCAAGGCAACTGGACTCTTTTATTGAATGCCTTCAACCAGCAGTTCACTGCAGATATTTGGGGTGATGGAAGGACCCAAGAGGCTCCATTGATTTTGTGTCACAGTGCTAGTCTGAGAGAAAGAGATGCTGGCGATTTGTGACAGCTGGTGGCAGACAAATGTTATTGGTGCTTAAGGCAGACACTACAGCACAGCAGGAAGAGGCTTATATACTATTGTGCAACAAAGTATTTCATGGCTTTTATTTAAAGGTTTTTCCTGATGAATATAAATTGAGTTAGAGGATTTCTACTTGTTCTACAGCATTTTTATACAGAAAGTTCTCTTTGTTTTTTGTTTTTTTATTATTAATAAATCAAATCATCTCATGAATATTGAGTTAATATAGTGGAATCAGTTTGTTTTGTTTCAGGTGAACCAGATCTGACAGATCTAATGCAAAATGTCAGTAAAGAAACGTGGGAGTAAAACTTTACTCTAATAATATTTTCCTGTGGGACTAAAACATTATTCTTTTTGGCATCAATAAAAAAGGGGAGAGAGAAAGAAAGAGTGAGATTGATAAAGATTAATCGAAAGAGCAACCGCGTTCATCATTACGTTCTGCATCAAGTTCAAGCGATACTCTTTTGGCGTTAAGTCGACTTGCGTACGGCCGTTAGTCGATTAAGTTTTAAATATGGATATTTTTCTTACACAAACACATCGCTTCACTTCATAAGGCCTTTATTAAACCGCCAGAGCCATGTCAAGCACTTTTATAATAGATGGACGCACTTTAATGGACTGGACTTGGAAGAGCCAGGGCATTTTTTTTTTAACAACTCCAATTGTATTCGTCTGAAAGAAGCATGTCATATACACATGGCTTTAGAGTAAATCATGGGCTAATTTTAATTTTTGGGTGAATCCGTTTATTGAATCATTCTCCTATGGATATGTAAAACAATTTTAGTACAAAATGTATGTATTTTTTGTATTTTATAAAATATTTATTTTATATAATTGTTATTCAGTAATAGCTTTGAATGTCTGTGAATGTTAGCAGCACATATATTTATGTTTTATGCTATTGGATATATTGCACTTTTAAGTTAAGGTCCATTTCATTAGATGAAATATGGAAAATGTACTGTCCTCAGCATAGTTTTAGAAGAAGTTCGTTTGTCCACAGGTTTTATGGTCTGAAATATGGAATGAAAAACTACAAATAAAACAGGAAATATTTTTACTAATAAAATCAGGCCTTTGAATAAACACATTCTGTAAGAAATTTACAACAATCTGTGTGAGCTGTGAGCTTCTCCTCTTGATGAACATAATAGTTATGATTTTTTAACTGGTTGAAAAATTTACATTTACAAATTTTTATGGCTTTTTTGCAGGTCTTTCACTAATGTACAGTGTAAGCAAATTAATATTCATTTTGAGAATATCAACGTTACCACTTGCCAGTTATCGATAATGGACATTAGTGTTTTTTATCATATCTCAGCCTTACCCATTGTAAAACCATTGTAATTCACTGCCAATGGTGGATTATTGCTTTAGTTTAAAAGATAACGATTTTACTCATGTAATTTGTAGTCTGTACCGGATTGCATTTCAGAAGTAATCTAACACTGCACATAATTACATGGTGAGATAGAGCAAGGCAGAGACAGGGAGGAAGACAGAAAATGCACCAGCTATCTGGGCATTGAGCACACGTACTGATTGCATCAGTATAGTGGAGCAGGAATTTCAGAATGTAAGCCTTATCAGAGACGTGTCTGTTGAGCAAAGGGGTGAAAATTAAGCTGATTTCAAAATGTTGGGAGTTGTGAAACGAGCAGAGGGGGAAATTAAAGATTCTGAGCCTACGGAGAGGATGCCACTGACAGACAAATAGCAAAAAAGGTCACATTAAAAATAGAGAATATTTCCTTGGTATGCTTAAGGTTCAAGAAAGAGTAATTTATGTATTTATTTTTACATTTTACAACTAGGCAAAATTGCACTCACCACTTAAAAGCAACTTGACATTTTAGATACAGAGTAAATTAACACTTATTTTTTATGCTAACAACAGCGCAACTGCCATTTACGATCAAACTGCGATCAAGCTGTGATATGCCTCAATTTAGCTCCAAAAATAATAGATCTGTTCAGTCATGACGTGGGTTAGTATAGGTCTACCCGGAAGGCTGATTCACGGTGGGTCAGCATTCCCATCGGGAAATTTAATTAGGTTTTTAGAATAGAGTTTTTCAATTTATGAGTTAAACAAGGTCTTACAATACTACTTGAAGAGACTTTCATGCTCTACAAAATAAATTATAAACTCACATCCTTGTGGTAACTCACACTAACTTTGAAAAGGTTGGGTTTGGTAAGACTTTATGTTTAATGTTTTGGAAAGAGGTCTCTTAAGCTCACCAAAAATATCTGATTAATATGCTTAAAAATGTTACTAATGTAATGGTGGCACATTTTTCTTGAGAAATTATTGTTATATGCTTATTTGTTGCTCAAGTAACATTTTGTATTATTATCAAGGCTTGAAACAGTTGTGCTGCTTAATATTTTTGCGGAAACTGGGATACAGTTTTTCAGGATTCTTTGACAAATAGATAAAACAGTCATTAGGTTTACTGTAAGTCTTTACTGTCACTTTTGTCCAGTTTATGCATCAAAACAGTATTAATTAATTTTGAGAATAAAATAATAATAATAATAATATTCTTACAGATCCAAAACTGCAACTATATAAAAAAAGATCCTAACTAGCTATTTCTCTTCCAAGTACAGTAGGAGTAAGATTCTATAAAATCTATCTTCCCCGCTTTTCCCCATTTCAACATAATGCAATGAACATTACCATTTTCCATAATGATAATTAGGAAATTTTTAGAGACCCATTAATGGCAGGAAACTCTTGATCTGCATTCGTCATGCCTGGTTGCAGAAATATCTTCCACAATCTGCTCAAAGCCACTTTATCAAAAAATTAGCAATCGCGCACTAAGGCTTACAGTGAACTAGTGTCTCCGATGAGACATCTAAACAAACCGAAGAGGCAAAAAACATAAGCATAAGTAAGCCTTTTTATGATTACATTACTGCAATCTATCGCTCGTTGAGCTTGAGTCTACTGCAGTGAGGGCTGGAAAAAGTCAATTGACTCTGGAAGTCAGATGGCTCACTGTATTTGGACATGGCAGGAGGCTAGGAGAAAAATCTGCTGATTTGAGCACCTCACAGTACCCGTGTTATACTAACCGCGGTGGCTTCTTGTGCACTCTCGGAGAGCTGGACTTTTTTATTTCAAGGTAACAGGCTTTGAGGATTGGTTTGTCTGGTGAGATTTTTTATCCATTCCAACTCGCTCCCAATCACTAGCGTTTGCAATCTCAGCTTGATTCTGTAGCCCTTGACTAACGGATTCAGTCAGATGCTGAGCCTAGCACCAATGAATTATGGGAGAGGGTGCGTAAATGGGAAGCAGGCCCTGTGTCATACAGGACAACTTGGAGAATGATGTAATGATATGCAGGTATGCTCTCATTTAGAGTCATACCTCCCGGGGATCACGTCGCCAAGACAAATGAAAAAATAAGTGAGAACAAAGGCTGGTGGAGTGATGACTCAGATTATTAGAATCCAAAGCCTTTAACAATAAAAACAAAAAATGACAACTGCAAACCAGCATGGAAATATATGAAATTCTTTTTATATTTGCATATTTGGCTATCATTCATTCGGTGGTGTTTAAAAGCTTTTGTGTTGATTTTTTTAGGCAAATTGTTGACAGGAAAACAATCCCTTGACCAATTTGGCCAATGGCAACTAGGCTAGCTTCACTGATGTTACGGTGGCATTCAAGGCTTTTGTTTGGCCATTGGCTGAAAGTCTAGGCAGGCTGGAGTAGAGAGCAAAAATTATGAACTGAAGCAGTTACACTGAAGGGAGCGGCTAAATACTATTATTTGACTTGAAATACAATGAATAAACAGAGTGTGGAGGTGGTAACTATAAAATTAATATATAAATATAGCTCCAAACAAAATACAATTCAGCCCTAGCCATAAAACAGCATTTTTACTAGAGAAACGAATTGTGCCAACTGGAACAGCCATTCAAAAATCTACCAATACAGATTCTACCATTTGAAATGGGAAGAGCTTGTTCTTTTATATATATATATATATATATATATATATATATATATATATACACACACTCACCAAAAGGATTAATAGGAACACCTGTTCAATTTCTCATTAATGCAATTATCTAATCAAGCAATCACATGGCAGTTGCTTCAATATATTTAGGGGTGTGGTCCTGGTCAAGACAATCTCCTGAACTCCAAACTGAATGTCAGAATGGGAAAGAAAGGTGATTTAAGCAATTTCGAGCGTGGCATGGTTGTTGGTGCCAGATGGGCCGGTCTGAGATACTCAGCATACTGAGTTACTGGGATTTTCACACACAACCATTTCTAGGGTTTACAAAGAATGCTGTGAAAAGGGAAAAACATCCAGTATAGTCAGAGGTCAGAGGAGAATGGGCCGACTGATTCAAGCTGATAGAAGAGCATCTTTGACTGAAATAACCACTCGTTACAACCGAGGTATGCAGCAAAGCATTTGTGAAGCCACAACCTACAACCTGGACCCCACCGGGTACCACTTATCTCCACTAAAAATAGGAAAAAGAGACTACAGTTTACAAAAGCTCACCAAAATTGGACAGTTGAAGACTGGAAAAATGTTGCCAGGTCTGATGAGTCTCCATTTCTCTTGAGACATTCAGATGGTAGAGTCAGAATTTGGCATAAACAGAATGAGAACATGGAGCCATCGTGCCTTGTTACCACTGTGCAGGCTGGTGGTGGTGGTGTAATGGTGTGGGGGATGTTTTCTTGGCACACTTTAGGCCCCTTAGTGCCAACCGGGCACTCATTTAAACGCCACGGCCTATCTAAGCATCGTTTCTGACCATGTCCATCCCTTTATGGCCACCATGTACCCATCCTCTGATGGCTACTTCCAGCAGGATAATGCACCATGTCACAAAGCTCGAATCAAATTCAAATTGGTTTCTTGAACATGACAATGAGTTCACTGTAGTAAAATGGCCCCCACCGTCACCAGATCTCAACCCAATAAAGCATCTTTGGGATGTGGTGGAACGAGAGCTTCATGTCCTGGATATGCATCCCACAAATCTCCATTAACAGCTAGATGCTATCCAATCAATATGGGCCAACATTTCTAAAGAATGCTTTCAGCACCTTGTTGAATCAATGCCACGTAAAATTAAGGCAGTTCTAATGGCGAAAGGGGATCAAACACAGTATTAGTATGGTGTTCCTAATAATCCTTTAGGTGAGTGTAAATGCACACAATATTCTCAAGGTCAAGGTAGGTCAAGGTATCATTAATTGTCTCCCTTATGAGAATTTTTTTTTAGATTAGAGTCTAGTTTACAGCTAAGCAAAATCAGGATTTGAAACTTGATATCAGTATAGCTGGTGGCAAGGATACTTAAAATACCTGGAGAGAGTGCTTTGTTATTTTTCTATCGTCTTTGGAAAAAGAAAAGAAATTCTTACAGAGTGCAACAGTCTCAATTTTTTTTCTTGCTTTAAATTCTGTGTCCGAAATCGCCCCCTATACCCTAATTCAGTATTCCCTGCATTAGTCCCCTATTATAGTTTACATGATTAAATATTGAAATTGGGGGCTGATTTCGCACACAGACAAAGTTTGCAAAATTGGTTTGGTTCTTAATAATGCTTAAAAATGTCAAAAGCACATAAAATTACTTAAACAACTAAATTAAATGACAACTACATTACTGTTAATATCGCTAATTGAGGAAAACTGATCACTATATTACCGCTAATACAAAAGGATAACAAGAAAATTTTGTTCCCTAGAAAATTATATTTCGATAATGTGATACGTTTTTGAGCAGATATTACCTAAGATTCTGGGGTGTAGAAAGATCATATGCCAATTTTTTTAACGAGTACATTACCATATAGATACCTCAAAGGTAACACATATGGACAAATAGCTATTGAATATCGATTTATAATTCATGAGGTTTCAAAGTTAAAAGCCATTGCACAGAAATCTGGATACAAATTAATCAGACATGGTGTTAAATTCAAAATATATAATTAAATAAAAACAGTTGTATAATGCATGCTCGCCACAGTGTTGGCCAGACTCCAGTTCGTGGGCATGAGCATGTGGCATAGAGACTGAATCCCTGAAACGACACTGTAGCTGTTTTAACTGATGACAGGGCTTTGAATGCATTCAGAATGCACTGCCAATAAAACCACAACTCTGATTCATGCATGGATGGCAAGATGGCATTTAATTGCATTAAACATTTTTGATCTCGATAAAGAAACCACATGGGTTTTCAAGTGTACAATTGAAAATGCTTTAATCATGATCAGCATGACAGCCAAGTTCAATCCATTCAAAATTAATCAAGTGTTAGCAGTAACTATACACGTACTGTAGCAATGCCACAGACATAACAACTTCACTTTTCATGACAAAAGCACAGCTGGTTTCATAATAATGCTGCTTTTCAAATAACCTACCAGCTACTTTTTCCAGTGTAGCAGGTTTTGGTATCGATACCCTCATGTCACTATTCGATAAATATCACGATACTGAACTCACAATACGATAGTATTGCAATACTCCAAGACATATGATAAAAGGGTGTAAATGAATAGGCTTGGACTGCTGGTAACCCAATACAGGACAATGGTGACACCAAAATAAAAATGATCATGATTCTGAAGCTGAAAATACAGAATTTTTTTAGACGAATATGCTTGCATGTCACTCACTAGATATTTTTAAAATAATATAGCCCACTTTTTACTGGTAACATAAGTCATTTGACATTATCAGGACCTATAGATATTCCATTTCATTATTATACATTATATATAGTAGTTTAATGTACTGACACTAAAACTCTGAAAACTTGAATTTATTTCTCACACAATCATTTTCATTTTAGGTGAAATATACACAATACATATTGTCACTATCCACGATACACTTTCTTGCATTTTATTGACATATTGTGACACGATATATTGTTGCATTCCAACTAGCATGATGTGACAAAACACTAGATAGTCATAAAATGTTCTCTCTTAACTACACACCAAGCCGACGTCAAAGAACTAGCGACATGAAAAGCGCTTGATCACACCAAAAGGACTAAAGGACACTGACTGTCAACTAGCATGCACATTCTGTAAAAATCTGTCTATTTTAGTATTGATTATAACAGCCTCCTCTATGTACCATCTTTGACTTCTTTTCTTTGACACTGCCTGTTGGCCAACCGTCAGCTTGGTGTGTCCCGAAATTTAAGCTGCCATCTCTCCACCAAGCACCAGGCTCAGGGCTTCTGGGTTGCACATGCTTTTGCCACACAGCTCAAAGTTCACAATCCTGGGTCACCCAAGCAGCAACCAAACAATGCTGTATTTTTTTTTGATATATGCATAAGCATGACGCATGCTTATTTAGTTTGAAGCAAAACCTCAAATATATCAAGAAAAATGAGGCACTTATTCGCTGAGGATGGGTCAGCTTTTGTTATTCACTGGCTGCATGCATCTTGCCATGTTTTGTGTGAACACGTGGCTTATGAGGGTTCTCATTAGCTTCGTGTTCATGTCTTGTTTTGTTTGGGCAACTGGCTGATGATTTTGTTTGCTGGCCATGTGCTTGTGTGAGCACATGGATTGTCATGCGTTTCCTTGAGCCGTGTGCTCTCCTGTAGATTGTCAAACCCCGCCCTTCTTGTTACCTGATTATTGATTCATTTGCCCCACCAGTCCTACCTCTTTACTTGCCTTGTTTGCTCCATATATTTATCTCCTTGTGTTTGCAGTCCTGTGCCAGATTGGCATTGTATGTACATTCCATGTTCCCTCTGTGTGGTTTTTCCTTCTAGTCAAGTCTGTCTTGTTTCCCCCCTTGGGGTAGTTTATGTTTGTATTTGGTTTTATTTTATTATCATTAAAAGCCCATCAACTCTGCACCTGAGTCCACGCTCCTTTCAACACCGCAATTCCTTTACAATTTAAAGATATCCTCTTAAGGTTACAGGGTTACATCAGTCAATTGTGAAAGTCTGAAAGCTTCTGGAAGTTCTATGAGAAGGACATGGGTAACTCAAGAGAAGGAGCGAGTATAGATTCACGAGTGCAGGGGACAACGTTTGAGCATTATTCCACACCTAAAATCTGAGCCAGGGCAATGAGACCTCTACATATTTGAAAGCGCACGTCCAGTTTTGTGCTACAGTACAGTGAAAGAAATCCGCCTGCGAGCAGAGAATCATTACTCGGAGGCTCTTTTTTTTCTTTTTATTGATAAAATCAATGGAGAATATCTTTTTTTTTTTCGTGGGTGTTCAACCATTTCGGGTTTACCTGCCTATCAGGTTTATCTACCTGCCTAAACAGAAACTGTTTTCAAGCGAAAATGCCATAAAACCTACAGCCTAAGTTCATCTGCATCTGAGAATAACTGAAAATCACAATGGCAAAATAGCAGTCCCCTTATCAGGCGTGAGATTAAATGCCTCCCATGCTAAATCACATTAAGAGCACTGTGACTACTGTGATATAACTTATGCCCAGCAACATTAAAGAGCTGATCATCAAAAACATCTATGAGATGTATACGTCTGACTGACAGTCGACAAAGAGCTCCAAGCAATCAGTCACAGAGTCGGTAGTCCTCAGGAGCCCGGCAAACAAGCTAAGAAAAAGGGAGAGGGGAAAATACAAGGCCAAAATGAGATGAACTGTACGTCCCAGGCAGCGCGCAGGGCTCCAAGTTCAGACACATGCTATCCTTTCAGCCAAACTGAAATGAGGCTCCTTTTGTTCCCAGGTAAAATGTCCCCCTGTCATTTTGACTCAACACAGCATATAGCGATATCTATCAGCTCTCCTGCCACACGAAAGACATTGTAAGTAACAGCAAAAAAAGTTGAGCCAAATAATTACCTCTATCTGCCTCCGGTTTTTGCTGAGAAAAAAGCTTTCTGCCGAGTTTCCTTTTTCTTTATTGCCAGTCATAAAGTGTGGGGCTGCCTCATAAAATGTCTCTATATCACTGTGGCATTCTTCAAAAACCTGTTTTTTATGGGACATCAGTCCTTGAAATACCGGGGTACCGCACTGAAGGTCAATGGGCTGATCAGTGGCTGATAAATTTGCCCTAGAGATTAGCCATGATGGCTTCCCTCTAGGATTGTGTCGATTCCTGAACAGCTCATGGAATTGGGGGGGCATTTTAACTAACCAAAACCATCTACGGTAGGGTCCAATTTGGTGAGGAAAAAGAATATTTGTGGTGGTCACTAGTGTATAGAATTTGTCAGAATGTGTTGATGCGCACTGCAATTGCAACGGATTATGGGAGGATTTATCTGTTTGGTACAAGGAAGTTTACCTCAGGGAAAGATTAGGAAAACATCATGGTGTACAAACAGTGAGTTTTATTTGTCATACAGAGAGCCTGGTGGGCTATTGGTACCAACAAGAAATCGACTTAAAGTGTGTTTCTATTTTAATGAGATACTTTCATAAAACGTATACAAAGTCAAACAAATATCCGTTTAATGAAAGCGCCGGCTTATGAAAGCATCAGATGCAGCCCTTAAAATCTACATGAAAAATCTTGGGGGAGAAATTTGTTTATTTGACTTACACCCTTAAAAGTAAAAAAAAAAAAAAAGACAAATCTCTTGGCAAATAGTTGTTTCTCATTAACTTAAAGGAATATGTTAGATAAGACAAGTCCATACATACCTTTTTCATCTCCGTGTGTTCTGTAAATCTGACGCACCCACCGCTAGCCTAGCTTAGCACAAAGTCCAGCTAGCATACTAATCCCAATAAGTGTCAAAATAACACAAACATGTTTTCCTATTTACATTTTGTGACTTGTATAGTCACAGAGTGTACAAATAACAAGGTCAAAAGAGACACAGCCATCTTTTGACTGTATAAACATTAGGAACTACAGGTATATTCATTTGGGCGAAGTGATTACTGCAGCACCTGAGACGCATCATGGTGATGAGTTTGTTCAGAGTTGGAGTAATAAGCCATGTTTCCATCCACTTGTCAATCGAATTATCTGAAATTCGGTTAAAAAACTCATGCGGATAAAGCTGGTGAAAGTGTGTTTCCATCCAACGGCTTTAAAGCGAATAAAAACCTGTACGTAATGACGTCACATGCTGTTTTGCGATCAAATTGGTATATCGAATTGATTTGAGACATTTTAAGGTGTTTCCATTTATTTTCGCACTGAATCGAACAACATTCAAGCAAACTTTTGCGAACAAAGTTTTGTTAGACAAAACGGATCGCGCCAGCTACCAAAAATGATCAATATTTCACAAGTTGAAGTCTAATAATGCTTATGTGCCAGCTGATAGCGACATATGAATGGGATAATGTATGCGAGGCGGTTGTTGGTTGTATTCGCTATAACAACCGCCTCGCTATATATTATCCTGCTTATTAGCCTACATATAAATCAACCAAATAAATAAATAATTTGACACAAAATATTGACTTAAAAACGAGTTTATTGATTTAAAAACGAGTATTGCTTCTGCTAAAGAAAATAGTCTGTTCTGTCTCTGAACTGTGTCCATGGCAACGGTGTGTTATACTAGCAGCGCCGCAGTCTGTTAACTAGAAATAACAGACCACATTCTACATTACAATTCAACCAAGCCACGTAAAAACAAGCAATACTAACCTAAGAAAATGCGACGCTATAAACATTGCTATGATGATGACGATGCACGTATGGCCGACGACAGCGAAGGTGACTGTGGTTTGGAAATGACAGCGCTCCATCAGTTCTGGGAGATCGTGGTTCACGGAAACCCTTTGGTTGAAGCATCTTTTTGCTTTGTCCACTTACATCTGTCTTTGTTGACATCCGCCATGTGTGCGCAAACAGACTGGCCGGAAATGAACTCGTCTTCTGACGTGTTGCAACCATGAAAGGGCATAAAACTTCATCGCAATTCATTATTTATTCGGCAAATAACGTTTCCATCAGCTTTTATCGCATTAGCCGTATATCGATCAAGAGAAAATCCGATGAGACCGAACGTATTTCATTTGAGTCGATTTTCATGAAATTTCGTCGAATTTTACTGTTTCCATAAGGCATTTTTCATTCGATATCACTTAATTCGGATAAAAACGTGTCGATGGAAACATGGCTATAGTGTCAGACAGCAATTAGATAGTAAAAGCATAAAGTTCACAATCATGGGTGTTCGCTGTCAACTGGGGAGAGCAAGTAATACCATGATGTTTCATAGAATTCCAACCAAAAACGCATCCTGATTAATAAATATCACAGAAGACGAATTATTATTAATACAGGAATCAATATATTTTAAATGCAATTTATTACAGATGAACCAAATGTATTCAACAGCATATAATATAGTAATGTTAGAAATCGTATTACAATAGTATAGAATAAGGGGAAAGTAATAACACAAGGCAAATTGTTTTTGCACAATGAACCTACAGACAGTAGCCTACCGGTACTGGACAAGGTCACTGTTTCTTCTTCTTCAAAAAAAAAAAAAAACTTTTTGTCTTCATTGCCTAGCATTGATCCTGTTAATTTTGAGTGTCTTTTTGTTAAAGTTTTTTCATGTTAATAAAAATGTGACTATTTGCAATATTTACAGGCCACCCTCTGCTCCGTCGGACTCTACTATGTGTATTTTGTCAACAATTAACTCCATAGAGAAGCACAATGAATTGATTATTTTGGGGGACTTAAACAAGAACTGGTTGTATCGTTAATGATAGAAATTTATTTGGCAGTATAAACCTTCGTCAGATAATTAATGTGCCTACCAGAGTTGACCATCGATCTTCATCTTTGTTGTTGTTCATCTTTGTTGCTATTTTATAGCACCATTAAACTCATCTATTGCAAATAGTTCATTATGCCTGTTGATGTTTACTATGTTATGTGATCTAAAAACAAATAGTATACTTGTCCTGATGATTTAGAAGTTAAATTTGTTAAAACTGCTGCTTATGTATTAATGTTTCCTCTAGCAGATTTATTTAATTTGTCATTGACTACTTGTTCTATTCCATCTACATGGAAATGTGCAAAAGTTACTCCTTTGTTCAAAGATGGAAACTCATCTGATGTCAATAATTATAGGCCAATTTCTAGAATCTGTTCTATTGCAAACATTTTTGAGAAATTAATATTTAATCAACTATAATCATTTATTAACTAATTAAATATTTTAACTCCATTAGTCAGGTTTCAGACCTAATTTTTCTACTACCGACTGCTCTTTTAAAATTTACGAATGATGTGTTCTCGTCCTTTGACAAAGGTCAAGCAACAGGTGCCATTTTCATTGATTTTTCATTTACATTACATTTACCTTTATGCTGATGACATGGTAATTTATACTTCTAACTCAGATCTGTTACAAATTCAGAATTCTTTACAACTTGACTTTACTTCAGTTCAAAAATGGTGTCAACAAAATGCTTACATTAAAGCTAGGGTATACGATTTCAAAGATTGTTCATTATTAATATCCTCGTTTAGATGCTGGTTATGGTTATATAGTACAATCCTAACAATATGAATAGAAAAAAGAACGAAAAAAATCCATTCACTCTATTGGCTGTACAGCCGCAGAAAAGTTGACCAATGAAAGCTGTGCGGCCGCACAGCTTATATTGGTCAACTGCTCTCATCCAATCACCAGCTCCACTTGAAACTCCGCCTGGCGCTCGCGTCTCCAACCCAACCGCACCCGCCCCCCTCCGTGCGTGAGCAAACAGCTGACAGACTGTCTATGGTAGCTAGCTAGTAGCGTCAGATCAGCAATGGATAAAAACGACAACAGCAAGCGGCCCCTGCTTTGCCTCTACTGTAAAGTTTGGACGCAAGAGAAAGTCTGTGGAGGAAAGATAAGAGATTAAAAAAAATGTGAAGAACGCCGGACTCTAAGTAGGATAAATATAGCGTCCTTCATTGACCATTGGAGAAAGCTTCAGGGAGATCTGGGGCTGAAAACGACGCTGACACGGATGACTTTTTGTTGAGCAGGTAAACATTTTTATTCTTTTATGGTGTGACGTGTTACGTGGCTTTTTATCAGTTTGACAACTTGCTCATGCTGCCGGTCGGCATTGGAATGTTAGCCGTTTAGCATCGCCGATCGCGGTTCAAAGTAATTATATTTCTTGTTCGAGGCTTCTGTTCGAGCCGATCGGAATTTGAACAAGATGCGCTGCGTGCTGCAATAACAATTACTGAAAACCTTAGCAATACTAGTAGTATTATAATGGTGGTGGGGAGTTTAGAACATTTCATGTGTTCAGTGGTGCAAAAAGTGGGTATGCGCTATATGCGGCGCATATGGGCGCAGCACAATGGGGGGCGCCAAAGCGATGGTAAAAAAAAAAAAAAAAAAAAAAAAAATTATATATAGGCTATATTGTATTTCTATATGTAGCTGCCGTTGTCCGTTTCTAAATCATTTCTGCATTCCTTCAATGTTATATAAAATTTTAGAGGACTAACAGCCAGGCTAGAGTAGGCGCCCTCATGGAGAAGGGGGGCGGGTAATATCGCGAGCGGGCGGGGGCGCCGTGAGCTCTGAGCGAGCAGGTACGAGTAGTTAGTTAGTCGTCGAAAAAGATGGATAAAACAAAATGCTGTGGGGCTAAAAATAGAAAAAGAAAGAGAGAAAAGGAGATGGCATGTCAATTGATGCAACAGCAGCTAAATAACTGCATGCATTGCTGAAAGCCAACAGGTAGGATTTAAAATGTGACATCCAGGCATAGGCTATCTATATCTCGGTGGCCATCGGGACTACCGGGAGATTCCCGCTGGGCCGACGTGCTTTTCCTTTTTTAATTTATTTGTCTTAACGGCCCACAAAACTCATACATCGGCGGCCCATTTGTTTGTTTGTTGTTTTTGTTTTGTTTTTTGCTTAATTGGCGGCGCTGTGCTGGTGTAATGCATTGGTCAAACAAGTCAGCTTTAGTTTTTTTTCTGACACACTGGCCCATGAAATATGTCATTATGCGCAAGTATCTTTCAAGTATAGAAATTAGTGCAAAACTAATTATGAAAGTTTCCTTTATTTTTCTGTGCATTTGTTTTACAATAGCCTTAATGGCAATTACTATCATGGGATTAATATTATTATTATGTAGTAGTGTAGGCTAATGTAGACAGACACTAACTAAAAGAGGTTCAAATTTTTCTCTGTTTAATTTGCACCCTGAAAATGGGTTGGAGCTTTTAATTTTGAACTCTCAAAGTGCACCAGACTGCTGAATTTAACATTACAGAACACAAAATTTTCTTACGGGGGAGCATGCCCCCGAACCCCCCTAGAGAAACAGAGGTCCACCTACCACAGTTTTACCTAAAATCCTGTGAGAAACACTGATATTGCTGTTACAATGGAGCTTAGTTTTCTTAGGGGGGGTTCATCAAGGTGGAGTAGCTATAGTTTAACTGTGTTAATAAACGACAATTTTGCACTTTTATTTTTTTCTGTTAGCTCTCATTTCTTCCTACTCAGTTATTACATAGCACACTTACATTACATTTATTTTAATTTTTTGAAATTTTTTTTAATTTTTAATTTTCGCTAAAATTGTTGCTGCACACCCCTTTGAAACTGGGTAGTTGCGCCCCTGCATGTGTTGCTAATCTTGCGTTGACGTGAACTCAAACGTGACATACGTCAGGGATCAGGTAGCGCAGAGGGGAGGGGTGTGTGTGTGGAGGGGCGGGATGAGTTTTTTAAAACTTCCCTACCATCTCGACCGATTTTTAACATCGTATACCATAGCAAATCTTGTTTTAAGAGGAAATCTTGTCTTATTGAGGTAAACGCTGCACAATGGTATCGCTCTTTACAATGTAGGACACATAATGGTATTTAACACGATTAGCCTTTTGTCTGATTGTTATCAAACAGCTAATGTGTTGCTAATGTTAGACAAACTATGTTCTGGTTGCTAAAGCCTGCCTTCACATTGATGTGATTGGTTACTAGGTACTTTGTGACATCAGAAACGCCAGCGATTTCAAACTGCATTTTTGAGACTGCAGTTTTAAGGAGAAAATACTCAGCAATGGTGTTGATTTGTGAATGTGCACATAGTTTGTCTTGAAGCACATCTAAACAACATTAAAAGATTGATGTTCACCACAGGGGTTTAAAAACACATTTGAAAATCTAGGTGCATATTCAGCTATTCAGCTCAAATTGACGGTGATAAAGTATCTTTTCTTAATCAGTTATAAGGAGCTGTCTTTGGCGGGAGAGCAAGGAAGAATTGTATGCAACAGGGGAAACCAAGGGAGAGCTGAGTGGGAACGCAAGTGGTACTACAATGGCACTACAAAGAGTGGCAAATGACTTCAAAATGGTTTTAAAATGACAGCCTGTTATCAGGTAATAGCTCAACCCACAATAGGCTGCCTTTATTCCATTTTTGTCAGGAGCAGAGAGAAGGAAGGCTATAAGAACTAAAACCCTCCACCTCCCACACATAACAAGAGGAGAGCCGTGAACATACAGGAGTACAACAGTTAAAAGCCAGTCAACAGTCAAAAACAGAACAGGTCAAATGGGCCAAATATGTTACAAAATGTTTTGTTACCGACCTGACTCAAACTAAACAGCAGTCGGCCTGGGATTTCGTTTTGGATCATAGTAGTTTACAGGCTCAATGACATGACGCTATGAAATTATTCAAAAAATACATTAAAAAATGGAATTCATGCATGCAATTTTTAAATACACCTTTTCTAATATATGCAATTTGCATATTTGTGTCTGTAATAAAATTTAAATTAGATATATTTAGGCATTAAGGTAAATAATTCATGATCCAAATAAAAAATAAAAAAACATTGAATTTTTCATTGTTTTTAAGTATATATTTTTTTCAAACCCATATGAAACTAACATGAATACAAAGAGTACATTTCTAAGAAGTTTTTTAACTAGATTTTTGTTATGAACACACCTATATCACTGAATACTGAATTTTCAAATGAACCAGCAAGCAGTATTTTGAATGTGCCTGACAAATTTTACTGCACGTTCAAGCAGAGCAGCCAAGGAGTGACCTGCCATAATCTACTTAAGCGATAACTAAAGCCTACTGTTTTACTATAACTAAAACAGTAGCAATGCTTTAGAGCATGAGGTAGAGACCACGGTGTGATCTGTGTGAATCATCTGGAACAACTCCCAGCCTTTTCATCCACAGCAAGGTGATGACTGTTTGACCTTCAAACGAAATGGAGACAGATTTATCTGTGGGAGGTCCTACAAAGGAGGGAGGAAGAATTTAGTCTTGTCGAGATTGAGCTTGAGGTGATGAGTAGCCATCAAGTTCAAATGTCAAGTGACAAGTTGAGATCGTTTTTGCGAGAACAGAGCAGGAGACAGGGGTATGAGATATAGTGTTGATGGCACGGCAGTGATGAGAGACCATGTGATTTGATAATGGAAAATTGCACTGTGCCCAGTACTGAGTCCTATGTAGCTCAGGTGGTGAGAATCCAGGGCGTAGCAAACCATTCAATCTGCCTTCAAAAGACTTTAAAAGACAAATAACAAACGAACTGATCCACAGAACCACAGTCTTATTTCAAGGTGGTGGTGTAACTAAGTGGTTAAAGATCTGGGTTGGTATCGGAGCTGTGGCACAGATATATAGAGCTGTTTTGCTATTGGGGATGCAAGGTCAAGGTCAAGTTTATTTATATAGCACATTTACAAACAGTCACTACTGGCCCAAAGTGCTGTACAGATACAGAGAGCAGCATACAATAAGACATAATAAATAACCAAATAAAACCCTTATAAAACAGACTATGCAAAAAAAAAAAAAACAGTAAAAAAAACAGACAACAGATAAAAAAAAAAAACTATGCAGCGCTGTTCCCCTTTGTCTCCCTGTATTTTCTTCTTGTTTCGCCACTATTCTGTTGAAACAAAATAATAAGTATTCATTTATATTACTTTGATAGGTAATTACACAGGTTTTGGCCAAATGGTGCAAGCCAACAGCAAACCTACAGCTTTAAAAAATTTCTATCAGAAAAAACGTTTCCTCAAATTGTGCAGCCCTATGATTAAGCCACTACGGGTTATCCAAAATTCAACCAATTCCTCTTTATCCATCCAAAGAGTGCCACATCACACACCTATTGGACTCGCTTCACTCGCTTCACTTCCTGTAGCTAACCACATCTGGCTCTGACTAGGGATGCCAAATGATTCTTTGGTTAAAATTAAATAAATAAATAAATCATACCAAGCTTTCGAATGCTCTGTGAATTCAGTTAATATGAACAGGTGGAGCAAAAACATCCGGCCTTGCATATATTAATCAAATAATAAGACTAATATGTGTATTAATAATGTTAATAACTAATTAAACTGAAAAACACCTATTTATTACAGTTCTTTAAAACTGACTCTTTACCATGTTTTTTGGGGCGGCTGAAACGGTTGAAACAAAAGGCAAGCAAAGTTAAAAAAATTAAAAGATTGCAGGTTCAAATTCAGCAACGGGTGATCCATGTAACACCAAGTTGGCTACAGTATAAGCTAATGTAGGTTGTTTTGGATAAAAGTGCATGTTGAATGGCAGCAGTGGTAAATTACTAAATGTTAACAGCAATAAAGTATCAAGCCATTTTAATGTTGTTGTCTTCCTCTTTTCAGTGGCTTTCAGTGGACAGTTTGCATTATTCCCCTGGCTCCAAATCATGGGGGTTTGGCTCAACTCATCCTTTAAAGGTCTGAAGAGTTGGATCAATACCTAAGCCTCTTATCATCTCAACCCAAACACAACACGCAATTAATCTCTCTACTCAGATTTAATGTGCGGTTCTAAATAACACCTTGCAAATAGCTCTTCGTGTTAATGCTTACATCGATCTGACAAAAAGCGGTTTTGTTGCAACAAATCCATTCAAAAGTGTCAAATATTTTATAACCAAGATAATAGTTTTTATAACACCCTGATCTCCAGAAACAGTTTAATTTTATTTTTAAAAGGATAGGTTAACAAACTTTTAGATTATTTTGGTTTGTCGATGCACTGTCTATTCGTCAAAAGTTTCTGGTACTTTGATGGCGGTTGCATACCAAACTCAGCGAGACTCCCCAATACTATCTTTCATACAAACAACGGACTTCTAGTTTCCCCGTCTCCTTGGTTCTCTGCTTGGTGGCCTCTCAGACTATTCCACAAGAGACTATTTCATCCCAGCCAACTGCTGGGTCCTTTCTTTCCATCCTCCAACTACTGACTTTGCCATCTCTGCTCTTTTCAGCCAGCCAGCTCCAGGAGGGATGTAATAGGTTTGAAGGAGACTGTGTTATGCTTGCTATGGCTGGGGTTTGTTGTCACAAACACAGTGTGAGCAGCATGCAAATCTGTGTGTGAACCCTTCCCTACTAGTGTGAGCTGCAGGGCCTGTACAATAGAGGATTGGGAGACGATGACAGCTGACTCATCCTAGTTCTAATGCTAAGAACATGTTGGGGGTGTTTTCCCTCAATATAACACAACCACAGACACGGTGTACTGCCAGTATATGCAATCTGCATGCATTGTTAGGGAGTTAGTAGTGACACCACTAACATTTTTCAGGATTTTTGTCCTACTGTCTTCTCAAAACGTTGCAACTTTTTCAGTAACAAGCTAGTTTTTCCAACCACAACATTAAAGGTGTAACAGATCGTAGCTGATCCGTATGGACCAGGCCCAGATTAATTGCTTAGTTAAACCATTGTAGAGAGAGAAAGTTTATCATTTGCATGTGTTTTATTTTGCCAATTTACACATTCAAGCGATTTTAAACCAAGCAAAGAGAATTGAATTGGATACTCATGGACGACTGTCTCATAAACTAAAACAAAATAAAAACAAAAAGTCCCAGGCCTGGTCCTTAGTCGTCACTCCTCCTTTTATCCTTCTGGAGCTCCTCCGTGGGACTCAAAACCAGTGTGCACCAAAAACATTTGAACATAAAAAAAAAAAAAAATTGATGCTTTTAGTCTAGCAAGAATTATTTATATTGTTTAAAAGTGCCAGTAAAGATTTATGTTGTTACAAAAATTACTATTTCAAATTAATGTTACACTTAACTTTTTATTCAAATATTAAAGGAGCATTGTGGAAGTTCTTTACGTCCACAGAGTCCATTTGAAACTAGCTAGCGATTGCCGCAGCTTACTAATGGCTGCCGTACGGATGTAAGCCCAAGTAGACGAGAACACGCATGACGTCACATTTTGTGAATTTTCGCGCCAACTCCGACCAGACTCCTCCACACACAATTGAGCCTACAGACTGATAGTGGCAACAATGGTGGACAGTCAAGGTGTCATTCTTTCCATTACGGCACATAAATGTACAAATGAAGACTCTATCTTCAAGATTAAGCAAAAACCTACACATAGCCCCTTTAAGCAGCACAGCAGTTTTTAACATTGAAAATATAAAATGTTTCTTGACCACCAACTTATGAGTGATTTATAAGAATAATGTGACTGATGACTAGAGTAATGATGCCTGAAAATTAATCTTTGCAATCATAGAAATAAACCACATTTAAAGTCCCCATGAACCGAATTTTCTCTAGTGTTGTGACGTATTTCCGAGAAACGGAATGCTAAATGAGGCAAAAAGAAATTCCAACTAGCACCTGATTGGATCTAGAAAAGTGTTCACCCAAACCGGCAAACCTACCTCATCAGGGAAGGTCCTCCAATGCAGAGGGGAGGGGAATTTTCAGATTTTGATTAGATTACGAAGCCCAAATTTTTTTGTGTGTGGATTGACTTACAAAACAATCAATTTAGGCAAACAAAGTATGGTAAATTTTGAATTTATGGGGACTTTAAATATTAAAATAAAATAAAGTTATTTTAAATTGTAATAATATTTCACAATTTTACCACTTTACATTTATTTTTGACCAAATAAATGCAGCTTTCCTCAGAACATACAAAATTTTTAAATCATACTCACCCCAAACTTCTGAACAGTAGTGTACATATTTGCAAACACACATATGCTCACATATGGTCACTTACACAAAACATACTGTTTACACAGATGGGGTGGCATATACAACATACAAATATAACCTCCTACTCTGTATCTATGTGGGTAGTTATGTCACATGCTTGCTTCTTAAAAACGTACAGTAAAGCACTACTGCAGTGATCCACAGCACCTTCAACTGAGTGCTGCAACAGAGCTCTGCTGCCACACATCAACCAGAAACAGCTCATATCCACTGCACTTAAGTGGCTTCTTCTGAAAATACTTGCATTTAGTCTCGGTACTATGCACTAAATATGTACCGTCAGAAAAGAAATCGCAAACTTGAGCTCAGCAATGAAATTAAATGGCGCTTAAATTAAGACTTCTGCCTCTCAGATATTTCTCCCAAGAAAAAAAACTTTTTTCCTCTAGAATTTCGAAAGAGATGCTTACAATGTTTCAGACTGTGATCAGATTTGTCAAGATACCAAACTCGGCACTCAAAAGTTTAAACGATATGAATGCAAACAACTTTTCTGTCAGACCTGCCAGAACTGAGGCTACGTTTGATTTTTATTTTTATTTTTTTATTTTATTTTATTTTTATTTATTTTTTTGTGTCCTGCCATCATTTTTACTGGCCCAACCACAAAATAATTTTGCTTTATAATGTTTTCAATACATGTTAAGATGCATTTGCAAACATTTTTTTTTCTTTTTAAAATAAAAAAATTTTAAATAAAAAAAACAAGATTAAAAATGTACTTGCATAAATTTATAAACACTTTTGCCAAAAAAGGGGGTATTCGTTGCGAAACATTAAAGATTTTTAGATGATGAAAGTTTTCAAAATATTAAATATGCTATCAAATATATCACAAGCCTCTTTAAAACTATCTGTAAAACCTCATCTATGTCATCCTGGTAGATAACATTATCTATGTAAATAATCAGGAGAATTTGCATCAAAATGTCGAATTCAACGCAGCTCTGACTGTAATGGGCAAGAGACAGTTCTTCTATCTGGCCCAAAATTCTCTCACTCTGCCACCGGACCATCATTATTGTTGAATCTTGCCAAGAAATTTTAGGAGACACATTTAATACAAAGTATTTCAAAGAACATAACTGAGAACTCCACAAAGCATTCTGAGCTATGAAAGAGGAACAAAATCTCCCTCTGGTAGTACACATACATATCCATGTTTTATAGATATCGGTTTGTATCAAAATCATGCTTTGAACAGAACACTTCACACACATACACAAACATGCACGAACACATCCAGTCAAATCCACAGCCACTGTCACATTTCCCCAATAACCTCCAGTCATTATTGACAGGATGCCGGAGTAGCGTGCCAAAAGCCAAAGTCAACTATTTGCAACTACCGTCTGCTTGGCTAATTGCATACATCGTCTTTCATTTAAGAGTGATTGAAGTGCAGGAATGAATCTAGCTGGCCCGACAGAGCTTCAAATAACTGAAGTTACTCTGCCAGCATCGAGAGATGCACAAGCCTCTAGAGCCAGCAGCGTTTGATTCATAAGATGTTCTGAAGTTCTCTTTCCTCGTGTGCTAGTTGGCTGATCTGAGACCATTAAAAATTAAAGGAGCATGATGCCGCACTGGAGATTCTGGCCTGCAGCACTGAGGAGTAGTTGGGCTAAATGATTCCTGTCAGTGTGTCAGAGATCCTCAAAAGTATCGTCACATGCTCACACCCGCGCACCCAACTCAGATGCAGACAAACTCACAGGTTCAGCCAAGAAGATATTGTTTAGTGGATGTCTGAAGCCTTTTCAGCTTAACGATGGAACCCTTAAAGCTTGTTCTATAACACAGTCTCATCCCAAGAAGTCATATAACTGACGTCTTGGGACGTCTTTTGACCATACGTCAAAATCCGCCTTTTTAGGGTACCCTTAAACGTCGGTTACATGACAATCCCGGGCCGTCATACAACTGACGCTTTACCTTTAACATCGGTTAGGTGACGGGGTAGTTTTAGGTCTGGGGTAGGGTTAGGATCCGATAACGTCATCTAACCGACGTTTAAGGGTACCCTAAAAAGGCGGATGTTGACGTATGGTCAAAAGACATCCCAAGATGTCAGTTATATGACGTCTTGGGATGAGACTGCGCTGTTCTAGAGGTTTGCACGGGCCATCGCTAACACTTTAGCTCTCAGTCCCTATACATGCACATTCATAAATGCGAGTGTAAATCCTGTGTGCAATTATGATTCATGGTTAATTTTATTTTAAAAACAATTTAAGATAAAAAAGCCGCCTATTAATAATAAGCTGTATAGTATAAACCGCTAAAAGATGACTTAACTAATTAAACCAGGAATATGCAAATAAATTTAAAAAATGAAATAAAAATAACTAAACCCCACTAGTTTTCATATATGGAATGTATTTATTTTTTTATTATTAAAAACATAACACATTTCAGAGTAGAAGTATTACAGCTCTATCTGGGATATATAATGCATTCAAACTGTGCAACATTACGGTATTGTCTGAATTGACAGTAAACAAACAGTTACATAATGAACTACCTAATGCACAGAACAAATAAAGTGTAAACAATATGAGCAACTGTGGAATATAAATGCTCCCACCAGTTCTATTTGAACAGTATAGATCTAACAGTGATTAAATAGTAATTATAAGGGTGGCATGAATTTGCAACCAGACACATTCTAAAAACACAATTAATTATAATTGGCCATCATTATCAAGAAAATAATCCTGGGCCCTTGGAAGTAAAGCTAGGTGGAGGGAAATATAATGCCTAAGGTAATAAAATTGAATTATTGTTACTGTACATCACATTTTGCTTGTGACCAACTGGTTACACGTTGGACAATGAATGAAAAAGAAGGACATAAAAACAGCAAACAAAACAAAAGTTTTAAAAAGTCTGAACGGTAAGAAAATATCTTATGTCGTCTTCACAAAGACTTGTATAAAGTGGGGTGAGTAAGAAATATCTTGGTTATTCTATCTATTCAAATCTTTCCTTTCAAGAACTTGAAAAATAAATATTCTAAGTTTGAAAAACTAACCGGTTTTCACCTGTGCAGATTGGATAGACCCGTATCTCGAGAGAAAAGCAGTGCGGTGTGTTCTGCCTGAAAGGAATTTCTGTGTACAGCCTTTCTGAAAGGTACATGATGCAGTAAAGGAAAACAGCCCTGTGGTTTCCATCCCTTAAGCTGACAGGAGAAGATAATGTATTTTCAGATAGAGCTTATACACTGGACCGTGCTGCTGTCCATCAGTCGATCACTGCCTCGAGTCGATATCCCAGTGAGCCTGAGACATGTTTATTAAAAAGGTGGTGGGGGGGGTAGAATTTGCGAGGGGGCTGAAATTGGCGAGCTTGAGAGCTGGATGGATTCTACACAGTTAATTAAGATAAAACGATTCAATTCAGCAAAGATTGAGTTGCAATTGAGCCCAAGCTGCTCATGGTGGTTGCTCTGATTAGGAGCCAGAAAATGCATTTGCTGAGATTTTGATGCGAGACAATATTCCCGTTTTCAATTACACACACGAGCAACCCCCTAACTACCAAAACTGACTCATTTGCATGATTGAAATATAATTACTGCGAGATGAAAAAATGCCTGTGTTTTGTTTGGCGTTACAATTGTGTTTAATTGTTTCTGCTGTTTGTTTTTGGTTTGTTCGCTTGCTTGTTTTTTTCATTCAGATATCAGCAAAAGCACTCGTAACAATCGATCTCTGGGTCAATGAATAACGACAAGGTTATTTTTCACATCTGGGAAATAAAAGTCCACCTGTTTTCCACCATCCTCAATGCAGCAAAAAAAAAAAGACTAACTACGAACCCTTAACTATCATGCTGACTTGGTTCAGTATCCAAAATACATTATATCATTCCTGCAGAGGAAAATTGTAAGCCTGACACAGATTCCTTCGATGGCACAAATAACACACACAAGCTGCTCAACAATAAGGAAACTAGATGTTCTTCGTCACCATGTCAGAAACCTCTAATGCGTCTCACAGCTGTTCTTTCTCGTGCTGACAGCCGCTGCTCGGCACCATTAACAACTTGCTGACAGGCCTTGAAACTCACCAACCCGAGAGCGTGAAAACTGTAATCAATGATAATAATGCTCAATCATTTGCGAAGACCTTATTAACACAAGTCCCACACTCTGGAACTCTGTAATATTGAGTTGTGTTTAGAGTTATGGTCATGCGTCTGTAATTCCCTGCCTGATTCTGACAGTACTCACTCATGGTGCATTTCCTCCCACTTTTAGTCACAGTTTCCTGAGCTGCATCCTTTCAATCCTTCTCTCACTGTGGAGGCCACTGCAATGGGCCCTTGTCCCTCCAGTACTACCTTTCAGTATTTCTTCCCTCCTCGTCCTCCACTTTTGGGCTGTCTGATCCATTTCAATGCTTTCAGTGGCCTTTTCACTGCTAACAGAGTCAGTGTAAATGTCTTCACAAAACGAAACAGACACACGTTCAGTGTCTGCACAGATTCTAAATGTCAACAGCATGCCAGCTATCACCATTCATCATCTGCAAGGTGTACTCAATGTTTAGCTCCTATCCATAGCTGTCTCCTATCTGTAGTGTATCAAACAATTATCAATTGAGATTTTTGATTGTCAATCTAAATAATTTCTTTATAACAAGCACTGCAGCATTTTAAATCCATACCAGTAATGCTCCATTAAGCAAATTTCTAAAAATGTAAGAGTGCAAAAATGGAACCCAATTAAAACATTAACATGAATGCTGGGAATTATCATAAATAGCTATAAATAGAAATAAACAGTCTAAATAAATAAATAAAAATAAAACAGAGCACATCTGCTGAATAAATATGTACATTGTTATACATTGCAGAAGCTTCTCCAAATCCCCTGTCAAATAGAAGCTAACTTATAGTTTTAAGTTGATCTATGGTTTCGAAATATGAGGTTATTAGGATATTAACATTCATTGCATGATACTCCAAACAACATATGGCAATGCCATGGAACATTTAGTATTTTGGTGTTGGCTAATACGAGTGTTTTATTCTTTATTCAGATCCCAATTAGATTCCACAAAGTGGTTGCTATTCTTCCTGGGGTCCACGCAAGACAAAAACATACAGATAAAATAAAAGCAACTAATCAAATCATTAAACTATACATCTTAGCAGTAGCAGCATACCAAACATACAACACATTTTGTAAGCATATCTTTACATTGTCTTCTAAAAACATATGTGATTTTACTTTTTCGTATGTTTATTGGAATCATATTCCAAGCAACAGAACCTTAATAAAGCACGGTTCCCTTTCGTTGTCACTCCGAGTTCCGTCAGATGACGACGAATTCGCTTAGAAAGCCTATCGACTTTGAGTATTACATAACGAGCCAATGGCAAAGAAATGCTATGGGTCTGCCGAATTTGCGACTCGCATGGTCCTGACTGAATTTGCCGGCCCGCCCGTGGGTCCGATGTCTCATTTGGTCCACCGGCTGATGAAGCATTGTTTAGAAATGTTGGCCCATATTGATACGATAGCTTATTGCAGTTGATGGAGATTTGTGAGATGCACATCCAGGGCACCAAGCTCCTGTTCCACCACATCCCAAAGATGCTCTATTGGTTTGAGATCTGGTGACTGTGGGGGCCATTTTAGTACAGTGAACTCATTGTCATGTTCAAGAAACAAATTTGAAATGATTCGAGCAAGCTTTGTGACATGGTGCATTATCAAGCTAGAAAGTAACCATCAGAGGATGGGTACATGGTGACCATAAAGGGATGGACATGGTCAGAAACGATGCTCAGGTAGGCTGAGCATTTCATATTATTTCATATTATCACAACTGCCTATAATTATATTATACTATATTACAGGGCCGCACAGAGAAAGTGCTCTTTGCGCTTAAATTGTTCCTACATTTATTTTTAGTACGTTTAGAAAAACTGTCGCACAAAAATGTATTGGTGAATCATGATTTGTAGAAGTTCTTCCACCATTTTTTTTCACCACTAGAGGGCCAAAAGATATATAGTGTACCTTTCAGTAAAATTGTTGGCTATTTTCTTGACAACAGTAATGTTCAGATTGACAAAAATGAATCCTAGTTGCAGCACTGATTTTTTTTTTTTTTTTTTTTTTTTTTGCTAGTCTGTTCAACTCAACTTCTCCCCCTATGTTTAATTTTTGTTGGTATATTGTTTAATTTAACCTATTTAATATAAATTGTAGTAGGCTTATAACAAATCTATTTGGATAAATGCAAGAGGCCACTGCCAGCTGTTCGTGTGATTGCATCATTGTGTCCAAGAATAAAAAAAAAAAAACTGCTTCAAACTACAGAGTTTCAATCTCATATGTGTCCATCATTTTAAACATATTTGTCAGAAATATTAATAATTTTGTTGTGTGCAAAACATTTAAAAAAAAAAAGGGAAAATATTACTAAATTGCACCTGAGGTTAGCTTTATATCATGCCACAAAATTCTAGCTGGTGGTAGTCAAATATCTAATCTACTTTTCCACCTTGAATTTACAGAAACAAATGCCAGGGGAGAATAACAGGCAGTAAATAATAAAAACAACTCCTTGTTTTGATTAACATACATGCCAAAAACATAATTTATTAAATTATTAGATTATCACATTTATCTCATAGGCCTATATTAAGAGGTTCATGGATGGTCAATCTGCACCAAATGCAAATTTCTTTTGGCATATAGATTAGCATGTAAAAGTTGATGATAAATCTATAACAATAGAATGTGATGGGATGAGAGTAATGATTCTCTTAGACATGTGCAATATAATTAAATTCGATACAACCTGTAACAAAAAACCAAAACCAAAACGTAGCTTTACGTTTATTTCAAGTGCAATTTATGCTGTTTTTCTCACTTGCAAAGGTATCGACGAAAGCTCAAATTCAGTTCAGCCTTATTTTTCTGTGGCATGCTGAATGCTCTTCATGCTGATGCTGAAACAAGCTTTTTTAAACTAGCAGAGCTGTTTTGAGACCCTTAAACCCTTAAACAAAATCTATTTCATCATTATTTCAATTGTGATACTCAATGTCATACGAGTCATAGCAAACGAGTGAAAGGAACTGCGCAGAGTTGTGAAGGAATGTTGTAGTTTCCCTTTTCCTGTCAGGTCTAAAACATTTGACTTTAATGCAGGAGAAAACAAGCTCAGGTAACTCTATAGCAATTAAGCCAAAAAGCCACTTCATACTGCACAATCAAAGACAAGAGGCAATCAAGCAAAGCAGACTGTCCTCCACATCAGTTAGCCTGCATAGAGATACAGCACCTTCTCCTCCAGCTTCGTCCTAAAGGAGCAAAAGCACTGTGTTTATGGAGATTACATACAGTGGCGGAGAGAGCCCAATTACCTACAGCAAATGTACTGCGTGGAGCCAAAACCCATGGCAGCCCACAGCGAAACAAAGTGATTTTACAGCTCAATTTTAATCTGCAGGCTTCGGCCTGGTCTCCTGTTCCCCATGTGGGCCTTTTAAAATCGGATTTATCTGTACACTTTAAAGCATACGAGTGGCGGCACCAGCCCGATGCTTAGTGATGGTTCTGAGGGTTCTCCAGTGATAGTGTAGGGTTTAATGAGGTTGTCTGAATACAGAAATTGTCTTTTTTTTTCCGCTGGGTGGGTAAATCAGAGAACCAGGGAGTGAAAAAGTTTGATGTATCATGTTTTAAAAATCATAGCACTGCAAGAACAGGTGAAATCAGTGTTTGTAAGTACTTAACTTACATAGAGCAAGGCAATAACTTTTCAGCAGTGTGACAGTAATTGTTTTTTAATTAACTTTTAAAATTTTAAAAGAATTAAAAAAACTCAAGGAGATTGCATAAGGTATTTAATAAAAGGGTGCCAATCATTGTGGCCAACATATTTTGGAGAAAACATTTATTTCATAATGTGATCACCCCTTATTCAACTAATATGTAGATATGTGTGTGATGTATGAATACATTATACTTTTATTTTTATTTTTTTTAGTTTAATCCTGCCACCCAAATCCAATTTCAATTAAAGAAAAATTAAATTAAATTACAAAAAAAATTACAATTAAATTACTGCTCTGATTAAATTACATATTAAAGGCCGTAAATGTATTGTAAATTTTCAATGATTTTACTCCCTTAAATGAATTTAGCTACTTTTTGTTTGGACTTTTCTTTTCTTTGTGTAGTTTAACTACGAGCAGCTTGACAAGCTAAAGTTTTAAAGTAGATTCCCCAACACTAAAAAAAATCCTGGTCGTTTTGAAGTAAAACTCAGATCTTGGTGTCTATTTCGGATTAAAGATTGACTTTGAAAAGGGAACCATGGTACACTAACCAGGATGAACCAGAGGGGAGCAGCTGGGAAAGGTAATTGCCTAGTTGGTGCCATGTGAGATTAGTATGGAGGGGTGTTGCTTTTTCTGAGGGGCTGTAATATAGGAGTTGAAGGTGGAGGAAGCACAGAAGTAGAGAAGCAATTCGCTTCCATTTAGATTTAGGCTCCCTGAACCCAAGCGAACCCTGCTTACTCCCGTTAATTAAACCTGAAAGTGAGGTGAAGGGCAAAAAGGAGGGTCAGAATAGGATGCAAGACGAGAGGAGGGGAGGCTAGTATGATCTTATCGTGCAGACCATGCTTGGGCAAATAATAATGTAAAATAAAAGCAGAGGTCAGCAAGTTTTCCTAACGAGTGCAGCCCCCCTGCTGGCACAAGTGTTAACTTTATACGGAAACATTGGGAGAGAGACGATAATTGCTAGACTGTACTTATCCGTGTCAAATCATTAATTCAGAGGATGAGTTCAGCTTCAGTTTCACAACAAATGAGACTTTAAAAATGCAGTTTGATGAAAATTCACACTTTAGTTGTGTCCCAAATGACGCACCATAATATGTACTTACACTATGTACTTACACACTAGGTTCTCAACCTGGATAGTGTTTGCATTTTATAAGGTTATTTAGTCTGATAGCTCTGAGTCTGATATATCTTTTCTATTTGGAATTTTCAGTGGACACACTTCCACTTAATGCCAATAGAATAGTGCACAAGCATGCAAATTAAGACGTGGCATTTGACTTTTGAATAAAATTCACAGAATGTTGAGTTAGTATTAATTCCATATGGTGAGCTTAATTACAGTACGTCTGTAAGAAAAACTATGAAAGTGGAACTATAAAATTCGTGTTCTACATGTGACAACTTGCTTGCACTTAATTAATTGTCATAATTAATTTTAAGCAGAATATAAAATTATTTCTTTTTATATTTCACAGGTGTTGAAAAGAGTATTGAGATGACAGATGATCTTACCTTGAGCATTTTATAAAATTTGAATGGATGTAGAAATTCCATGGGAATTTAGCTGAAAGCGCTTTCAAATACTCCTGTTGCTATTACCATATGAAATGAACTGCAAAATTATCACCGTCATCAGCAACTGACGTCTCTAAAAGGGTCTAAACGTTTTGTTCCTGAATTCAGTCTGCAGAAGATTATCCATTTTGGAGTCGCATGACTTCTAAAAGTTGATTGTAGAGAAAAAAATCTCAATTCAACAGCTGAAATTGGAGAAGCCTTAAGCAAAATGAATTTCCCTAAGGCAGTGTTGCCGAAAATTGGCAAATGGCTAGAACCATGTGAAAACATATTGGTTTTATTATTTTCTTTGCACTAGTCATAGTCAATATTTTTGACATCTGAGGCCAGACATATAATTCGTACCGAGCTTTAAATGTGGTTTCTTCTATTGAAATGTATCTATTTATAATCCATCCATCTATATGCCAATAAACATTCAAATTTAAAGGCTTTTAAACCTCTTTTCAAAACTTTTAAATAAGGATTGGTACAGCTCTGTCAACATGTGGATTAAAGTTTTGCTTTTCCTGTTAAAATTTGCAGTTTTTGCAGAATTTCAGTACATTTTAGATCTACTTCTGTACATTCAGGATAGTGATATAGTGTTTGTTTATATACAAACAATGATAGGTAATACTCATTCAAGTGTTTTTAGATACTGTGATTCAGTGATTCATTTCATCTTTTCTTTATTAATTTCACAAATTGTCTTTAAACATTGATGACCAATCATTAACAGTTTGTCACCTGCATGACTAGAAACTATAGTTATAGTTCTGAAACACTTAATTTACTGTCATGCTAAATTATTTTCAATTCTTATTTTTGTTTAAGATGCATCATTTTGCGGCACAATTCATTCCCTTACAATGGTAGGGGCTCTCTATC
This sequence comes from Pimephales promelas, assembly GCF_016745375.1. The sequence continues at coordinate 3,719,111 of NW_024121322.1, forward strand.
TAAGTAATTATGTACCCTTTGAGGCTGCTGAGATGTTTGTCATCACATCAACAGCACAATGATCGCCAAGACCCTCATGCAACAAGACACGAGACACGAGAAGCGAGAAACGAAAGAGAATGAAGCTCTCAGGGGGAGGAAGAGGTGTGATCTGATCCCTCACTCCTTCTTGCTGAGTTTGGAGAGAGAGCGAGATGGCGGGTGAGTTGTTTGACTAATACTCTGTTAGCTAATGTGTCCAGACCACCCACTGAGTTGCACCCATCTGTCTGGCTCTCATATTGTCTTGTAGTTGTGATGTGTGCTCGGTTGCATGAGCCTAGCACCCTCAGCCCTATTCTGGGGAGGCGCGCTGTGCGTGCAATACTCCCACTGGTGACAGCAAGCTGGTGGGATTCTGCTCTGGCTTTCATGATAATCTATTCATTTTTCTGCTGCTTTACACTGCTAGATGCAAGCCATCGTGTTTTAGTTCACATGAGAGTTGGGGGGGGGAGGCAGATATATTTTGCAAGGTTGCCACAAATGTTCTCCTTAGTCAAACTGCACAAATTGGAAGTTATAGCCAATGCAAAACTCTGATGTAATATGATGCAAACTGTAAATTGTGTTCTGAAGAACACAAACATCTATTGTTGTTGTATCTTAGAATAGAAATGTCGTTTAGTGCCACAGGAAACCCCAACTGACAGCGTGAAAGGAAAATGATTTAGAATCCAACATTACAGTGCATAGTTCTCTTTTGCAACCCCCAGTGGGACCGAGTGAACTGCCTTGCTGCCTATTACCTATTGCTGCCTTCTAATACAGCATCCTAACTAAAATGGATATAAATAAAAAGTACCATACAAATAGCATTCCTCATGCAAAATGTACAACATACTTGATTCAGAACTGAATTCAATAGAGTTGGCGTGTTGATTAAGGTCCCAAAACTCTAATAAGCATAAAAACACACAGCAAACACAAATACTGGGCGATTATGGTATTTCAATTAGATTATCCGGGTTTTTTTTTGTTTGTTTTTTTCAAACATCATTCACACATAAGTACATTTCAAACCAAGCAGCTTTAGTAAATTTTAGCAGAGCTACAGGAAAAGTGACAATACCTTTATATTTATACTATTTATACCATTATATTTATCGCTTTGTGTTGGTCGGACTTTTTTCGTCTGACTTTTCATTCATTTGCTTGATTTTTGTCTGGATGTTTTTCACAGATCTCCCAGTACATTATGGGTTTGCTTTCTACACAAAGGATACATATATGCACACGTTGTGTATACACATGGTGCTGTCACGGGGTATGGTGCAGGAGAACAGGAGTGCAGACGGAAGGAATAGGAGGAGTCCAGGTTCACACGGAAGGTAACATTTATTTCAGGATACAGGCAAGGATTCAGGTAACACGGGGTAACATTCGACATCGACCGACAATCATGGGTAAAACAGAGGGAACTAAATACACAGAATAATCAAACATAATGGGGTGAGAACAGGTGAAACAGATGATGATGACGAGGAACAGGTGGCTGATGAGGGAGTGAACACGGGATAGGGTGACGAGAGGATCCTGGGAAGTGTAGTGCTGCTGACGGGACAAACAGGTGAAGACGAAGACTGTGACAGAACTCCCCCCTCCCGGGAGGCGTGACCTCACGCCGCGGAACAGAGGAAGGAGGGGGGACGAACTGGGGCCTGAGAGGGGCGTGGCCAGGGCGGAGCAGGCTGAGGGCGTGGCCAGGGCGGAGCAGGCTGAGGGCGTGGCCAGGGCGGAACAGGCGGAGGGCGAGACCAGGGCGAAGCAGGCTGAGGGCGTGGCCAGGGCGGAGCAGGCTGAGGGCGTGGCCAGGGCGGAGCAGGCTGATGGCGTGGCCAGGGCGAAGCAGGCTGAGTGCGAGACCAGGGCGAAGCAGGCTGAGGACGTGGCCAGGGCGGAGCAGGCTGAGGGCGTGGCCAGGGCGGAGCAGGCTGAGGGCGAGACCAGGGCGAAGCAGGCTGAGCGGTTTCTGGCGCTGGCTGGACGGTCTCTGGGGCTGGGCTGGTCGGGCCCAGCGAAGAAGAGAGCTCGGGCTCGGAGGAACTGGACGGAACCAGCAGTGACGAGCGTTCAGTCTCTGGAGGGCTGGACGGAACCAGCAGTGACGAGCGTTCAGTCTCTGGAGGACTGGACGGAACCAGCAGTGAAGAGCGTTCAGTCTCTGGAGGGCTGGACGGAACCAGCAGTGAAGAGCATACTGTCTCTGGAGGGCTGAACGGAACCAGCAGTGAAGAGCATTCAGTCTCTGGAGGGCTGGACGGAACCAGCAGTGATGAGCATACAGTCTCTGGAGGGCTGGACGGAACCAGCAGTGAAGAGCATACTGTCTCTGGAGGGCTGAACGGAACCAGCAGTGAAGAGCATTCAGTCTCTGGAGGGCTGGACGGAACCAGCAGTGATGAGCATACAGTCTCTGGATGGCTGGACGGAACCAGCAGTGAAGAGCATACAGTCTCTGGAGAGCTGGATGGAACCAGCAGTGAAGAGCATTCAGTCTCTGGAGGGCTGGACGGAACCAGCAGTGAAGAGCATTCATTCTCTGGTGAGTGGACGGAACCAGCAGTGAAGAGCATTCATTCTCTGGAGGGCTGGACGGATCCAGCAGTGAAGAGCATTCAGTCTCTGGAGGGCTGGACGGAACCAGCAGGGAAGAGCATTCATTCTCTGGTGAGTGGGACGGAACCAGCAGTGAAGAGCATTCATTCTTTGGTGAGTGGGACGGAACCAGCAGTGAAGAGCATTCATTCTTTGGTGAGTGGGACGGAGCCAGCAGTGATGAGCATACAGTCTCTGGAGAGCTGGACGGAACCAGCAGTGAAGAGCATTCAGTCTCTGGAGGGCTGGACGGAACCAGCAGTGAAGAGCATTCATTCTCTGGTGAGCTGGACGGAACCAGCAGTGAAGAGCATTCAGTCTCTGGTGGGCTGGACGGAACCAGCAGTGAAGAGCATTTATTCTCTGGTGATCTGGACGGAACCAGCAGTGAGGAGCATTCATCCTTTGGTGAGCTGGACGGAGCCAGCAGTGAAGAGCATACAGTCTCTGGAGGGCTGGACGGGACCAGCGGTGAAGAGCATTCAATCTCTGGAGAGCTGGACGGGACCAGCGGCGAAGAGCATTCAGACTCTGGAGAGCTGGACGGAACCAGCGGTGAAGAGCATTCAATCTCTGGAGAACTGGACGGGACCAGCGGCGAAGAGCATTCAGACTCTGGAGAGCTGGACGGAACCAGCGGTGAAGAGCATTCAATCTCTGGAGAGCTGGACGGAACCAGCGGTGAAGAGCATTCAATCTCTGGAGAGCTGGACGGAACCAGCGGTGAAGAGCATTCAATCTCTGGAGAGCTGGACGGGACCAGCGGCGAAGAGCATTCAGACTCTGGAGAGCTGGACGGAACCAGCGGCGAAGAGCATTCAATCTCTGGAGAGCTGGACGGGACCAGCGGCGAAGAGCATTCAGACTCTGGAGAGCTGGACGGAACCAGCGGTGAAGAGCATTCAATCTCTGGAGAGCTGGACGGAACCAGCGGTGAAGAGCATTCAATCTCTGGAGAGCTGGACGGAACCAGCGGTGAAGAGCATTCAATCTCTGGAGAGCTGGACGGAACCAGCGGTGAAGAGCATTCAATCTCTGGAGAGCTGGACGGGACCAGCGGCGAAGAGCATTCAGACTCTGGAGAGCTGGACGGAACCAGCGGCGAAGAGCATTCATTCTCTGGAGAGCTGGACGGAACCAGCGGTGAAGAGCATTCAGTCTCTGGAGAGCTGGACGGAACCAGCGGTGAAGAGCATTCAATCTCTGGAGAGCTGGACGGAACCAGCGGTGAAGAGCATTCAATCTCTGGAGAGCTGGACGGAACCAGCGGTGAAGAGCATTCAATCTCTGGAGAGCTGGACGGGACCAGCGGCGAAGAGCATTCAGACTCTGGAGAGCTGGACGGGACCAGCGGTGAAGAGCATTCAGACTCTGGAGAGCTGGACGGGACCAGCGGTGAAGAGCATTCAGTCTCTGGAGAGCTGGACGGAACCAGCGGTGAAGAGCATTCAGTCTCTGGAGAGCTGGACGGAACCAGCGGTGAAGAGCATTCAGTCTCTGGAGAGCTGGACGGAGCCAGCGGTGAAGAGCATTCAGTCTCTGGAGAGCTGGACGGAACCAGCGGTGAAGAGCATTCAGTCTCTGGAGAGCTGGACGGAACCAGCGGTGAAGAGCATTCGGGCTTAGAAGGGCTGACGGTGCGCGCAGGCCTTCTGGGGACAAGCATCAAGCGGGGGCGCCAGAACGGGAGTTCATATTCGGGAGGACTGGACTGAACCAGCCGGGCGGAGAGTCTATGCTCGGGAGAGCTGGACGGAACCAGCGGAGAGAGCTCGGGCTCGGCAGGGCTGGTGGGGACCAGCGGAAAGGAGGGCTCCGGTGTTGGAGTGGGGCTGGTGCCATCATCGATGGTGAAGGGAGAACCGCAGGACACCAGCACCCACTCCACATATGCTGAAAAACTCCCCTGGGGACCATTCCCGGACAACTGCTCTCTGGTGGCGGTGTTGAGACCGGCGTACAGGAAGCTGCAGAGGCAGTCGTCCGGGAAGGTTGTGGCGGAAGCGAGGTGGAAGAAATCCGCCAGATGATCCTCCAGAGACCGGTCCGCTTGCTCTAAACAGAGCAATTGGACCCCTACGAAAGGGTCCATTTCTTTTTCTTTTCCTTTTTTGGAGGTCGGTCGATCTGTCACGGGGTATGGTGCAGGAGAACAGGAGTGCAGACGGAAGGAATAGGAGGAGTCCAGGTTCACACGGAAGGTAACATTTATTTCAGGATACAGGCAAGGATTCAGGTAACACGGGGTAACATTCGACATCGACCGACAATCATGGGTAAAACAGAGGGAACTAAATACACAGAATAATCAAACATAATGGGATGAGAACAGGTGAAACAGATGATGATGACGAGGAACAGGTGGCTGATGAGGGAGTGAACACGGGATAGGGTGACGAGAGGATCCTGGGAAGTGTAGTGCTGCTGACGGGACAAACAGGTGAAGACGAAGACTGTGACAGGTGCCTCTTCTGATCTTTGCTATCCATTCAATGCATGCTGACAAGCTCAGTGAAAAAGAAATCCATCCCAAATGGTGGATGAAGTGTAATATCTATAATAAAAATCATAGTTTTCACTAGAAAAAATGGTGCTGGTCACGAGGTTTCATTTTACAGACATTTCGATGGTATGCCGGTCAATTATTGCCTCTTAATTAGTCAAGTTGAGGAAAACTGTAGGCAGACTATGTAACTTGAAAAATTACATAATCAGGCCGTATAGAATGCAAAATGTTATTATTACTAGCCTAACTTTCAAATAGACTGAAAAAAAAAAACATGAACGTCCGATTGGCGTCAATCAACACCAATTGTTTTTACTATGGTTTCATACACATTCACTTTTTGAAACATTGAGGCACGGATATACCTATTACAAATAAATAAAATATCTCCAGTTAACTAGCTTTAGTGTCCGCTGCTATTAGATCAATAAAATAATTTTTATTTTTGCGTGAACTAACCCTTTAAGATTGCACGGGTCAAACTTAACAAAAATAATGCCAATTTTTATTTATTTATTACTGTTTTGTGGTGGGGCCACAATGTGAACCACTGGCTCGACTGGGTCCAGTAGGGAAGTCCTTAGTGCTGAGCCTTGCCTTATCATAGAATGAGTAGTATGCTATTCCAAAATCACGATACCTTAAATTGTTCATCAGGCTTCTTATTTTGCATGCAACGCATACACATACGAAAGAACAAAATTAGAGGTTGTCAAGAATGTCAAGAATTTTCTCAAAAAATAGATCAACATAGATGTTCATGGCAATGATTATAATACTCCATCTAATCATTTTGGAGGTCTAAATTGCTGTCCTCGAGCTGCGATTGCCAGATTGACACTTATTTATTTGGACCGTGTTCAACAAAACACAGTCCCTGCGTTTATTTTTATTGATGTCGAGCAGGAAGCGGCATACGGCTGCTGGCAGCCACCCTGAATTATGAGGAAGGTGATTACAGCCCCTCTCTCGCTCTCTCCATAGCCAAAGATCAGTGAGACAGAGGAAGACAGCTCTTGTAATCATACTTAATAGTCTTGTTGTTTGTGAGTGTGCGTGGTAATGATGCTGGCACTTCAGGATGGGCTCACAGGGGACCCACTATTGTTTCTTCGCCTCATTGCCTTCCACTGACACCACAACAGGTCCCTATGTGAGGTTCCAAGCCAGTTAATACAAAAAAATAAAGATTATAAGATTATCCCAGCAATGGCTCTAATGATCATGCATTGAGTGGACCAATCACTGTAATGTACTTTCTCAGGATTCCATGTTTATGGCCTCCATCTCCATGTTATGATCCACATAAAGTTTCTCATAATAGCTCAAAATGCTGTTTGCTAAATTAATGACGTGAACCCTCTTGTTCTTTTGGCATCAACGTCTTGTTGTTTTATATACTTCTCTGTTTCATTTTGTGACCTGAACAAGACTGAGCTAAAGCACATCTAATCTAAAGCACATTTGAATGATGTTGGCATGCCGCGTTTGTCAAGCCTGTTCGGCATGCCAGACAAATCAAACCCAATGCACAAAGTGTACGCGACACGGGAAATACACACTCAACAGAATTAGAGTGATTCATTCTCAGAAAAATGATTCACCCTTTTAATTTTGAGAAAAGCAATGATAATGTCCAAGGAAATTCATGTTTCCTCTCACTGAACACGATAAACTATTTTTATTTGTGATTATATGTGACATTTTCCTGGCCATTTGACCTGAATCATCTCTTCTAGAAGAGTAATGGAGTTCTAAGTGAGGGTTCAAGGACAGCTAGTTAATCTAATCATGATATAAACAGCTCCTTACCTCACTATGATGATTCTGAAAACTCAAATACATTGATTTGCTGTATTTATAATAACTTCAGTAAGTAGTTCTGGCGAGCATGACAAGTCTCTCTACATTACACTCAAGGATTATATACACGGGTTAACACGTGTAACAGTTTCAGGGGGAAATAACTGGTTAGAACAAACTAGTCTCAATGACAAAACTTGTTTAAAGGAATGGTTAACAACACAAAAATAAAATTGTCGTTTACATACCCATGAGTCATTCCAAACCTGTATGAGTTAATTGGGGGAAAGCTGACTTACATTGTATGAACCTAAACTTTTTTTTTAATCTTATCTGGTGTTTTACAGTAGAAGGAAAGTAATTCAGGTGTGTAATGACATGAGGGTGATAAATTCAAGAATTTTCAAATGCTCAAATAAATCCCTAAAGGAATATTCAAAGTCGAACTGTAATGTTAAAAACAAATGGATAGGTGCCAAAGTTTATGAAGTGTTTCTATGCTGCATATTCTTAATTTTTGAACAGTACATTAGTTTTCCATCACTCTTAGTTCAAGATTCATTGTATATTCAGCACATTTAACCCTGGTCATTAGGAACCCACCCTCAATTGCTTTATAACCGGTCATCAATAACATGTCAAGAGCCCCTCTAGCAGTCTGTAATCATATTGATTCACATACCATGAAGTAGCACCTTTTACTCAACTATGTGATGAATATCTGAGCTAGTGCATTTATTCCCATTTAAATATGGTGATGGAATAAATTATCTTGAAAAATAAAATACACAGAGACAGCATGCATGCAGGTCTTCACCTGTTACTGCTAATGTGCTCTGACAGACTCACCTCTGCAAAGCATGAAGAATATGAGCCCAGCTAGGCTGAGACGCAGCATCTTCAGTTCCTCTGAAGTTGGTCAAGGAAGGAGAAGGGAACGGGTCAGTTTTTTTCCCACCGACAAATCTTCCTCAGAGTCTACAGCACGGTATATACAGCCTTCATCTTTTTACAAGCAAGAAACAGATTAGGTTAGATGTTTCGCCCTCCGAGCATCTCGACACGAGTCTCTCCTGCGGTGCAGTAACTAAATGTTGTCATCTTGACAGCCATGATTTGTTTCGCGGGTTTTAAATGTCTTCTGAAGCGTCTGAGGAGCACATTCAACACTAAATATATATCCTTGAAAAGTCCCAATTTGTAGTGCTGTGCTACAAGTGTCTGTTGTTAAAAGAAGACTGGTGGTCGCGAATGAGTGGTCCGTCTAAATAAGCCTCAGTACACACAGCTGTGTGGTGGAGAATCTCAAAGGAAAGTTGAACATCGCTTGTGAGGCTCAGCAACGCTTCGTAATGATGTAAAAAATCCACTGTAGGCTATTCCAGGACGCGCGAGGTGTCCACGCGCAAAAAAGACCGAAGTCACTTTTAAAAGAGAATGTCAGTGATTAAGAACCAATTTGGAGCTTTTACATAAACAAGTCCTCATTTAGAAATGATGACGGCAATATATAGCCCACATATACTCCGAGCTTCCATACTTATTTAATACACTTTAAGAAATGAATAGGCGTCCTCCTGTAGGTGCATGTATCGCCCGTCACAGTTTTGATGCCGAAAAGCAAGTGATAAACTTCAACAATGTGAGGAAAGAATAATAAAAATCATTTATTCTGTGAAAATGCTCGTTCTTTCTCTCACCCATGAAGTCCACAGTGATATTCCTTGTGCTTTCGTCTGCTCTTTGGGTTCCGCAGCGACAAGAACAGTGAGTCATGAAACACACACACACACACACACACACTCCCCTCTCTCTCTCTCTCTCTCTCTCTCTCTCTCTCTCTCTCTCTCTCTCTCTCTCTCTCTCTCTCTCTCTCTCTCACACACTCTCTCTCTCACTCTCACTCTCTCTCTCTCTCTCTCTCTCTCTCTCTCTCTCTCTCTCTCTCTCTCTCTCTCTCTCTCTCTCTCTGACTGGCAAATACTGCTGAACTGGAAGCAATGGCGGCTTTAGAATGGCAAAATTTTAAACTTCAAAATATAATGTAGCCTATAATAAAATAAGATGAACGAGTCAACTTCATTCGAAAGGTTATAAATAGTTTGCTAGCGATGCATAGTTTAGGCCATGTGTAGGTGCATGCATTGCAAACTAGGAAACTACATCTGTTGTCAACAGTTAATCAATCAATATGCCCCATGTCTTAATTTGCGGAAAGGGAGGAGCCTTGATCCTAAAGATGGAGGCTATTATAAGTATATTTTTCAGATTATTCTATCCCATTTCAGTGAGTTATGGTTATATTATAATAGTGATGGTGCAGATGATAAACTAGTATTTGAGTGATTGGACCCTATTGTAAGCTACTGCATTTGCTTCAACAAGCATGACAGTGCCCTCTAGTGGTAAAACTCGTGTCCATGCAACTGTCAATGGTCCATGCATGGCATTATGCTGATGTTGCGACGTAAAGCGTGCTGCTAACGGCGCTATTTTTTCGTGTTCTTCTTTGTTTCTTTCTTTTTTCAAAGATTTTTGGTGTGTGGCCTGGGATCTGTCATATTTTGCATTTAAGGTAGGCGAATACGTATCGTCACTCAGCTGGTTTGTCGTTGCTGTCTGAGATTTTGAATTGTTTCCCTCAGCCATGAAAGGATGGAGACCTGAGACAGTTTGAAAGTTTCTCCGTCTGTCTGTACAAAGTTGAATGTTTAAGGAGGCAAGCGTTGAAGCTGCTTGTGATTGATTGTCTTTTACTAAAGAACTCGTTGTAACATCCCCTACCACTAAATGACATTGAAAACATGTTTACACATTCAAATATGTATTTAAATATTACAGCATAAAGGTTTGGTTTAAGGATTGCTGCTGACTTTATTATCTTTTTGGCACCCTGTAGCTATCCTAAAATGTATCTTATAAATTAAATGTAGCCTATTAAAATCATTTTCATCTTGGAGTAACCGAATAGTCCATCAATCACACTTTTCTTCCTGCAGGTTGTAAATTTAATGTGGCCCACTGTGAGGGTCTGGCTTTAACCTTGTACTCACTTACACCATTGCTTAACAGAGATATCGACAGAAATAGTAGCCGATGACTCCCTTACCGCTCAAGTCAGCAATTACTGTCAGTTCACAGAGGGAAGATGTGTGTTGATTTGGAAAGAAAGAGGCATTTAGGAAGACCCACATGCACAGGCATCCAATTAGCAAACACATTAATTGCTTTGCCAAATTCAAGGCAGGGTATTGAAAGTTTTCCAACCATGCTTACAAAGAGTCTTTTGTAATTGGCTGCGATGAGACTCCTGTAATAAACTGTAAAGTAGAAAACATATCAAGCTGCTAAACACAAACAGAACATTCATATAGAGCGCCATTGCAAAGAAATTAAGTGAGTATTGAGCCCATTTTCTCTCTCTCCATTTGCACTCAGTGCCATATCTTGTCTGTCATTACAGTGTATTCACCAGGTTGATTGCCTTGACCCATGTCAGGTGATTAACATTTATCAGTCTCTCTCTGGGCAAGACCTTTCTCCTGAGATGTTTCAACTGGCATGCTCTTTTAGCATCCTTATTGACAACGTTTTTCTCATTACTGGTTTCAACACATTCACATGTCAGTGCATGTCATGATGGTTTAGCCTGTGATGCCTCCTGTGATTTATTATTCATATAGCCAGCTGCATGTTCCTTTTATGCTCTATTAAGAACTTCACACAACTTCATGCAGTGATAGTGCAAGAGTCTTATGGGAACAACTGCTGTGATGGTAAAAGCAACATGAAAACATATTTGGCACTGTACTTTCTTAATACATGTTCATGGTCTTGAAAATACAAAGCTGTTCAAAGGTTTGTGGCCTGCCTTTTCTCAAGATTTTTTAATGTATTTGAAAGTCACATATGCTCAGCAAGGATGAATATATTTAATGAAAAATACTGTAAAAACAGAATTATGAAACAATATTACAATTTAAAATAACTAATTCTTATTATAATAATGTAATCACATGATCCTCCTTCATTTGGTGCTCAGATAATATTTTTATTATCATCAATGTTGAAAAGAATTGTACTGCTTAATATTTTTGTTGATACCATGATAAAGGAATATTTGATGAATAGAAACTTCACAGCATTTATTTGAAATATATTTCTCGAGTTCGCACTTACAAATAAGTCAGATAGAATAAATGCGTATTTCGCATGCTGTCCGAGGAGAGGGCCCTGGGTTCGATTTTCGGCCCAATCCCAGAGTACCTCCGTATTCCTGGCTGTGAAAGAAGCCAAGAGTGAGGAGTCAGGGTGGTGGAGGGATGCTGAAACTGTCAAGGAATGTTAGGTGAGTTGACAGAGTGAATATATGCTTCCTCTCGTCCTGATGGGGTAGACGGTAACTGTTTGATGACAAGTTGATTGGAATGATTGTTTGAACGTTCTCCTCCTGAACTTTGTTTATAAAACAATTTATTTTTCACTGTTGTTTAAAGCTTCAATATGTAATTTTGCTAACCTCTTAGGCGTAGGTTGATGATGCAGTGATAAGTGGAATAATGGAACTTGCTGTCATGCTGATGGATCGTTTATGGATGAGGGAAAACATTCATGTTTTTAACATGACTGTGGTATGAAGCAGGGTGCAATTAGAGACAGATATCAGCGCCACATTCGAATCCCGCGGATATAAAGCAATGAGGAAATTGATTGATTGAAATGAGTCAATTTATTTGACAAATTAAACTTGTGAGTAAACCAGTGCTGTTTCACTTGGTCTACACTATCATACTAAACTGCATTTGAGTGTGTTGAACGTTATAATGTTATTCTATGTGATAGTTTGCTGTATGACAAGCAGTAAGCTAGATCAACATTAGAATAACATACTGATAGCATACCATTTCATCATGTTGAGATATAATATTGATTTGTTTAATGTATTTGCTCACTAATAAAGCACATGGAAAAGTGACATCTCAGTCAAGTTGAGAAGCTCTGTCAAGTCGAAGTTTGCCGTGAAGCTCTAGGCATCTTAAAAACGCAACGCCGATATTTATCCTCGTTTTAATTCTCCTTTTGATCCAAAGTTTACTTGCCATTATCCATAATGTTCAAACGAAACAACGACAGCGTGCTACTAGATGTTACGCAGTTGTCCACATCTTTCGCCATGGTTACTATGGCAGTACAAGCGGAAACCAGGGATAACGCGGATATTACGTCATTGACAGGCGCCAAGTGACAAGGGATGGGCGCACAATTTGAAATTGTAAATTTCTCTGATTTCACAAATTCTTGGGAACTGTCACTAACTGCTTTGAAACACAAAGGTTGAGGAACCAAATGCAGTTTTTATTTTGAAAGGGTAATCCAAAAAAACAAATCCAGGCAAGGGTCATACACAAACAAGTAATCCAAACAATAACAAAAAAAGGGCTGAGGCAAGGAGAGACATCCAGGGGAACAGGCAGAGAATAAAGGTAACCAGGACATAGGAGAGATACAAACACACTCAGAATTGCAGCACAAACACTAAACAAGACTTTACAGGGAATGACAGAAAAAAACAGGTTCATGGTGACCAAACAAGAAGAAGTCCAGGGTATTATGGGAGATGTAGTTTGTGGATGTGTGGTGATTGTCCGGGTTGGAGAAGTGCCCTCTGATGATTATCCCAGGCACTCTCACTGGTGATCATTACAGAAAAATTTGAATGCTATCACATTACAGACGTAAAATGTCATTTCACATTGACTTTTAAGTGGTGAACATGTTTTAAACATTCAACAATAATGTAATATATGTATTTGTTATTTGGGTTTTTCTAAACAAAATGTAAAGGAATCAGATTCACTTTGTTAATACATGTGAGGGCAAAAAATAAAGGTTCCAATAAAGGTTTTCACAGGGTTTACCAATGAAGAACAGTTCTTAAAAGAGCTTTTTCTTAGTGCGAAGAACATAAAAAAAAAATACAAGGAACGTTTTTCCATTATAAAGAACCTTTTTCGATGGTTAAATTGATGTAAAAAAAAAAAAGGCTATTAATGGATCATCAATGCAATAAAGAAACTTTATTTTCAAGAGTGTAATGAACTAACTTAAAATATAATTATATTGTGTTCTTTACTGAAGAAAAGAAGGAAGGATTTCACTTGCACTTTAATTGTTTTGTGTATGATAATACTGCTTTGTCTTTTGTATTATATCTTTTAATAATTGTATAAATTTGTATTATATGTTTGCAGAGCATGCCATACAACGTTTAAGATTTGTATAATGTTTTCTGTGACTCAGACAAGCTTTTATTCTTGAATGCATGGCCATTAATCCTGCAATGATTGAAATAGCATGTAATATAATTAATTATAACAGTTGTTTTTGTCATCAGTTTTTATTGGCTAACAGTCATCGGTCAAATTTCCCCTGGGTGTGTGTTAATTTTGATGGAACGAGGCTCGAAGACTTAATTGAGATTTCTGTGTTGGCTAGGATTTAAATCTGTTTATTATATTAGTGTCATGTAAAAATAGATAACCTTAATGACAGAAGTTAATTAGTGTGGTCATTTATTCAAGGTTTACACGCTCGCCTAAAGTCCCGTTTTTGTCCCAGAAGTTGTACAAGCCAATTAATGTGATGCCTCTGGGAACAGTTTATGACTCGAATTATAAGACATGTACCATGTTCAGGGAAGTTTATGTTCTCTGTGTTTATTACGCTGTATGTCAACAACGCAGACATCCAATGCGGGTAAAACATGCACGTATTACTTGATCATATATGAAACATGTTATAAAATAAATATTTTTGGGTGCAGAAAAGCTTCTTATTTTCAATTCACATATGTGAGTTCTGTCACCGAACCTTTTTCACCCTGGATGTAACGTTAGTGATTAAATCGCAGTTTAATTGACCCATTTGACAAATGTGTTACTAGAAAGGGAACTGTTGACAGAATGAATATGGTCTCCCTTTCTCTTCAACTGCAGAGTTAGCACCAGTGCCTACTTTTTTACTGCAGTGTTAAAAGGTACGGGAGTGGATTACGGCTCTCCTATCTGAACTACTGGTACCGTGAGCCACAAAAGCTTTTCACCCATGAAGTATACACTCCTTCTCAAAAGTAACCAAGATGGACACAAAAAGATTGTATTGTGCCCTGTGTAGCCCTGGCCCACGTTTTAAATCTCCCCTCTCTAACCTAATCAGTGACACTTAGGGTAGACAGCCAACATCTGCGAAACCATATCAGTTCATGTCAGTCAGGTTCTTAAAAGGGTGGAATTGGAAAACCAAATGGAAAAAAAAGAAGACTGTACATTTTTGTGTAATTTGAATGGGTAGTTCACCCAAAAATAAATATTTTGTCGTAATTTCCTTACTTTCATGTCTTTCCGAATCTATATGAATTTCTTACTTCTAAGTAGTATATTAAAAAGATGTTTTGTTAGAAGAATTTTTTTATATATATATTAAAATTTTTAGAATATATAGTTCATTGCAAATCAGGTTTATTGGCAAAATTTACAGATTGTCAGCTGTTTGCAATGAAGAAATTCTACAAAAGTAATTGAAATAGCTCAACACAACAAATGTTTCAAGTGGTTTCCCCAAATTCTACTGAAAATGCTACTGACTTCTGCAGTCTCAGAATTATTCAACCTCTTCATAGCAAGCATCGTTTAGTAAAACACAATTTTGTTGTTTGACTTGCTGAAAACGAGATGTATAACCCAGACAGAGACGCGTTTCTGAGGAATCTTTAAACCACCTGAATAGAATCCCTCAAAACATGCAGCACAAATCTGTAAAAAATAAGTGTTGTCTCAAGCACACTGATGTGTCTGATGCAACTAATTAAGGACTTCATTAGTTAGAGCTTAGTTTGATCTAGAACACATGAAATATCTGAACTGGCAAGGGATTTGTTGAGTTTCACGTTTAACTGCATGTGAGAAATATGGATCAAGTCAAAAAATGTTTCAAAAAGTTCAAAAGCCCTTGAAAACAACAACAAAGAAATGCACAATAAACCTCATTTGAACTATGTATTCTAATAGGAAGCTTAGAGAGGATGAGAGTTTACCCATTGGTCTTGGCCACTGTCAGTGTGAAATATGAAAGTGCTTAACCCCTGTGAGCTGAGGGAATGGCAGGGAAGCCAACGGGTGTTGAATTGCAGGGTTTGCATGTTTATAATGAGCCGAGAAAACTGCTGCAGAGCATAAAGAAGGAAGTCTATTGCACATTAAGCGGCTGAATGTTTTACAGAGGGTAATAAACTCCTGCCTGGCTAATCAAATTTGCCAAGAAAATACCATCCTTCAAGTCTTCAAGAGACCAAGTTTTGTTACTCCTTTTCTTCAACAGTGTTTATTGAGAGTCATTGCAGCAACACAATTTACCTGATTACAGAATGCATCTTCTTGCTTATATTCTCAAAACAATGTAGCAAAGTTTAATAGATTACTCAAATTGCCCTGGTGTGCCATTCTGTTGATTTAGTTGATATGGGGATCCAGCTTCAAGCCCACATGCCCCATCAGATTAGTAACTTTCAAAATCAATCAATAAAGGAAATATCTCATTTGAAAATTAAAGATATAATTTAAATTTTAACTCATATAGACATTATGCATCAAATAAATAAGCGCAGGCTATAGTATAGGCAAACCCATCTCTCGGGCATTTAAGAATTCTGCCTGTTTTTTATACAATGAAAGTGGATGAGGCTCCAAAATCACTTCACTCTAAACAATGCTGGGTTGTTTTAAATATGGACAACCCCAAATGTTGGGTTAAAAATATCATTTAAAATTTTAACCCAACTTTCAACTGTAAATTTTTTAAATAGGCTACATTTTTAACCCCGCATTTGGGTTTGTTCATATGATATGTGACCCAAATTTGAGTTGAAACAACCCAGCATTTTTAGAGTGTATAAAGCACCAGAAATATTGTAAAAGTGGACCATATGACTTGAGCAGAATAAATATAGGTCTTCTGAAGCTCTACAACAGCTTTTTGTGAGAAACAGATGCATTAGATACTATATATCTGTGTTTATTACAGAGGTGTGTGTTTTCTACAAGTTTTCCTATTTAGGTGGGCTTCATGGAAGTGGCTGTTTATAATAAACCCACATGTGAGCAGATGCATCTAGACAAGAAGTCGTCTTACCTGACACGGGCATAAAACGTCATAAAGATTGTTTAAAAAACACACAAGGAGAAGCTTTAGTATGATAGCAGCAATCACAAACATTCGATCCGCATTCAGACAGGATTAGATTACCCGTATAGAGGATCGTTGAGTTTGCCCGAAGAGTAGGTAACAGTTGGTAATTTGCCTGGGAATTTTTACTGAGGTTGTCTGAGAAAAACACAGACATGGCAGATTTGGACTGATTAAAAATCACAAATGTCTGCAAAACACAAATTTCTCTAATGTTCCCCTAAAACTAGTCCTCTCCGAATAGGGCTTAATGCGCCATGTTTGATTTAAGAGCTCCAGCATGGAGGTGCTCTGCATTATTGGTTCATTCATTTTTTATTTTATTTTTTTACATAAAAAAATCATATGGCTTCTGAAAACGAGTCATTTGGTCACTTTTATAATACTTTTAGGGTGATTTCTTTTGTCCCTGTCCTAATTCACAATAATTATTTAATTTATAGTTTAAAAAAATCTTCTTTATTTTATTATTTTTTATTTCTTTCCGCTCATGCCTGTTTTAATTCATCATGTCCCAGAGAGATTTGTGCACCAGTGATCATATCTGGCATCATGTTTACAGTAATGGTGTTATAGCTGTTAGAATGCTGAGGTAATCACTCCTATTGTTGAAATGTCTGCAGATATCCATTCAATGCATGATTGAGTGTATATGATTTATTTCCTTCATAATGCATGTAATTAAGGTTTTAATTCCCTTCCCCTGAAAGACACGAGGAAGCCTTAGAGAAAATGGTAATGCACGCTTCAGAATGGAAATTGCATGCAAATAAAATCCGTTTCAATAACAGTTCCTTTTTACATCAGCCTGCACTTTTAAAGGTGCAATGTGTAATAATTTTGAGTATATATTGACATATGTTTTCAGTGGCGTGTAAGACCTTACTCGATGAACCGTTAGCTTTTTATTACCTTAGAGTAATAAAATGGCACAGTAATGGCTTGTTTCCACTGAGCGGTACGGTATGGTACAGTTCGGTACGGTACGCAATTATTTGCATTTCTACTGTCAAAAGCTGTGAATGGTACCAAAAAGCCGAAAATTGTTGTACAGTAAAAATTATAAGAAATTGTTTAACTCTCCAAGAGATATTGCTACAAATGAGGAAAATTAGTAGAATCTGCAGTTCTAACAAATATGCAAAGTAAAGCTTTCCGTTTAAATCACAAGGCCTGATCAATCTTATTTTTTTTAATGAATTTGTGGACAATTAATGAAAACAATCAAAGTATGGAATTGAAACTCGCCTTTTAATAACTGCACCCTCATGAAATCCTCTTTTGCAAAATCCTGTTAGGCTTGTTTCAGACCTATCAAACTGAGTTAATGTGAATTAATCCATGCCTGTGGCTCTGCTGTGAACTGGTAGTTTCAGCTTATAAATATTAAACAGACAGAAGCCGTCTTTGTATATCCTATTCATCTCACACTCGATTAAAACAAACAAGTAAAGAAGTCAGTTACACAACTTATGGCCAGCTTCAGCTCCATATACTGGCGTGATTTATCTGATCTTCAGTCAAAACAACTGGATCAATCTATGAATGTTACAGATCCTAATCTGAATTCTGACTTGTGATGCAGCCTGAATCATAATCACACCATGTCGGTTCGTTGGCCAGAGGAGGACTAAGGTACCCCGAATAAACCTGGTTTCTTCCATGATCTTTTTTCTCCATTCTTTCACCTGATGGAGTTTGGGTTCCTTGCCACTGTTGCCTCTGGGACAGATTAAACAGGAATATATATATATATATATATACTGAATTGGAATTCAGAAGTCATTCTCAATTCAATTCTGAATTGTGCAAGCCTGAGACCATGACAGATGTTTGCTTTTGTTGCTGCATGATGAACGTCTGAATGGTCCCTTTTGTCTTTGGGACTGAGAACTTAATGTCCGTTTTCCCCAAAAACAAGCTTAACGTGGACTCTTCTGACCTAAGCACACATTTCCACTGTATTTTAGACTATCAGAGATGATCTCAGGCCCAGAGAACTTGGCAGCGTCTCTGCATAGAATTGAGCTTTCTGTCATAACAGAGATTCAAGTTGCATTTCTTGATCTACCAGCAGACTGTGTAAAGGTTTTACAAAGTCCTACTTGAGCCCATGTGGCTATATTTAGCATACTAGCATGATGGTTTCTCATGCAATGACATCTGAGATCTCGAAAGACAAACATATTCAACAGAAGTTTCCTGCCTTGCACACAGACTGAGATTTATCTGGATTCCCTGAATCTTTTCGCAATATTATGGTAGGTGGTGAAAGGATTAAATCCTTTGCAGTCTTGCATTTAGAAATGTTATTTTTGAATGAAATTTAAAAAAAAAATGAAATTTGTCACAAAGTGGTGAACCATGATCCATATTTGCTTGCAAAAACCAACCCTTTGGTGGATCTTCTGTTTATACCTAAACACGATACCCTCACCTATTACCATTTCACCTGCTAATTGTGGACTGTTCAATTTGGGTAATCTTTTATTTAGCCTCTGTCCCAACTTTTTGGGAGATTGTTGCAGCCATCAATACCAAATATGTTTATATTTACAAAATACAATTATGTTGATCAGTGAAAACATTGGAAATCTTTTAAATAAAGGTTCAAGATAATGAATAAACAGCCCATTCTCACCCCCAAGGCGTCACTTAACTGACGCCTTGGGAAGCATTTGGACATGCTTCAATATCTGACGCTTTAGGCGCCCTTTAGCGTCAGTAAGATGACGCCTTAGGATCGCGTGTACCCTACCCCCACCCCACACCTAAACCTAACCGCGTCCTCTAACGGACGCTTTCCTTTAGCGTCAGTTAGATGACGCCGTAGGATCGCGTCATGTAAGTGACGCTAAAGGGCGCCTAAAACGTCAAATATTGAAGCATGGTCAAAGGTGACGCCTTGGGGTGAGAATGCGTTGGAATAAATTACAGATTCTTGATTTTATTGCATTGTACAAAATGCCTGATGAATTGCAGATATGGAAATTATAAAATATTAAAAGGAAGTTGGAAATTATGATTTATAGCATTTTTATGCTAGCTTCACAGTTATTTTAGGTATGAGGTATGAAGATAAAAAAAAACTAGCATGAGATTTACTGGTGTTTTCATTAAAATGTACATTTTCTTCAACTGCCTCATAAATCATGTCAGTATGCTTTCCTTAGTCTGATCATCTGGCAGGAATTCAAGCTGACATTCAGAGACAGGGTGAGCAAGGCAGTCATTTTAGAGGCAGCTCTCCACAATGAATTGCTGACATTATATAAGATAATTTAGCCGTATCCCGTCATGCCATAATTCTATCTGTGCCTTTTATAATTGCAGGGCCTTCTCTTGAAGACTCAGTGAGCAGAAATTGGACTCATTTAAGGTAAGAAAAATAGAATGGCGTTTCAAACCATTTTTTTAGCCTCAAGTTATCTCTTCTATTGTTGTTTGGAAAAAGTACCATGGGGTCTTCTGAGTGTTTAGCTTCTTTTGTGTTCTGTAGAAGAAAAAAAGTCATATGGGTTTGGAACAACACGATTTTAAGTGTTTTTGCGTGAACTATCTCTTTAAGGAATAAGGAGGGGTAGAAGATAGAGAGTGAAAAAGAAGAAGGGAATATATGTATAGTATAATATAGTTGGTTTGTGTGTGTGTGCGCATGCTATGTAGCTAAAACTGAAAATGAACGAGTGAACATTCGAAGGAGTTTAGAGCTGTTTTTGCAACAGTCCATCTTCTCTGTGTTCTCTTTTGCATGCTCTTTCCCTCGTTTATTTCTCGGCACAGGCAGCGAGAGTGGGCTTGAGTCGTGAAATCCATCATTCCACTTCATCTGCGGCACTCTCCCATTCTGATCAATGATAGCGCTAATAATAACTGCACATAGTTACCTCCAGCTCTCTGTCGGCTGTCCAGCACAGCTCCCGGCCCCTCTCTCCAGATTGTCCGATTAAGAGCCCATTACAGGGGCTGTTTACTCATAATGTCCCTCAGGCCTGGCCTGCTTTGTTTGCCTGTCTAGAGATCCAAAGGTGATGAGATGACCTTCTGTAACTGCAAAAGTTCATTCTCTCTCAGTCATTTTCTGTTGTTTTGTCAGTGTTTATTATTGACAAGAGACTTGGTGGTTCTTTTGTGAACCTAATCCAAATATATGCTTGCATGAATTTAAAAATCGCAAAAAAAAAAAGAAAAAAAGAAAATTGTTATCAAAAAGTCTACTCTAGTTATAATTAGTGTTTGTGTTAACCGGTTTGTTCTGATGTCAAAGTAATCACGGAATCAGTGTGTTGCTATTTCAGATAATACCATTCATGCAGTGTGTATTATGGGGAATGTAAAAGGTCTGCAAAATTCCAAATATCAAGCGCACGATAAATTGAGTTATTGTCTACCAAAAAAAGGATGCATGAGACAAGTTGTCAGTAATTGTAGTCTTTACCCAACTGCATGGTCTTAATGGCCGCCACAGCGTCTACTCATCTACTGACCCGCCCTAAAACACTGCAGTTGTAGCTGAGGCTTGGAAGAGAATGAATGTAGAAGAGAGGTGATGCTGCAATGCATATTATGATATATTTTTTACATTAAATGCATGCAAACCTGTGGGAGACCTTTAAATTATGGACACTTTAAACAAGTTGTCCCAAACTTGTTGGAGGTTCCAAACTTTATATTTTCTTCTGTAGAACAAAATCTTCAATTCTTGGGTGAACTGGTCCTTTAAGTCATTTTATTTGCATATTGAGAAGTAAAACATCATCTAACCCTAATCTTATCTGTACTATTTCTCCATTACAAAATTAAATAAATCATTCATTTTACCCAAAGTGATGATGTCCACTGGTTATCAGTCTTGATTTCACCATCATACATATGCGGCTAAAGTTTGTTTTCATTAAAAGTACCGTCCTGCGGGTCAGAACAGCCAAGAGCCAGCGACTCATTAGACTCAAAACTCACTGTGACATCCCCGACCCCATCACAGCCTTCAGCGAAAGTAATCACTATAGGGAAGATGGACTGCATGCTCTGTCCCAATAGATCCACATTACCAGTCCCCCACCCCTACAAATGAGAAACAAAGACCTAATTTCTCACTTAATGTTAAATAATCTTTTAACTTAGCTGTGGATCTACGCATTTATTTTCCTTGGGAAGTGAAATATTTGTTATGCTTTCAATTTGATTTCATTTGTTTGCTGGATGGTGTAAAAACCTTCCCATAAGTATTTAAATATTGTGCACTGACAGTTATCTCAGCTAGACGTTGTAAAACATGCATTTCATTGACTCGCTGTCTTGGCTGTTGAGAACAGATTGTTGTGTCATCACATTTTGATGCGATTAGCAGTGAACCGTGATTGGGTAAATACGGCCGACTGCTCTTTCATCAAATTATGCATTTCATGCATTATTGACATATTTCAGTTGTGCAAGAGAATTAAAGGGACTAAGCAAGATTCATTTTAAGGTTTAAAGGTACCATGAACAAATCAAACTACAAAAAGACAATCTGTGCAAAAACAGAAAAGGTAGGCTACTACTTTTAATTTTCTGACAGGACATTTTCCATTATGTTTGACATTTCCTTTAACCTTAAAACACAATGCAATGTGTATTTAAAGAAACACCTCTGAAAAAATGTTATGGAAAATTCCTTCATTTTAAGTGTACCCATAGTCCTGTATTATGTTAAACTATGTAGTATATGTTTAAATTCTGTACATAAGCCATAATGTACATTTGGTTATACTAACCCACCAAAAACATATAAAAATAGACATGAAATATTGATTTCACTAAGCTTTCACTAAGAAAAAAATATAATGTGTAAAAAAATCGGCAACATATAGCAACAATACGAACTGAAACAATAACCATTACATAACAGTAAGAGATCTGAAGTCATATGGTAATTTTCACTATAAACAATAACAAAGACGTTTGTACGCAAGAGTGCTCCGAGAGTTTCAGGGCGACGATCTGAACGCTGAATTCTCCGATCGACCTTTCAAAAGATCCAATAAAAAAAGCCTTTTTATTTCCATACAAGATTATAACTTTTTCTAGGTGATGATTGATTGTTTCACTTTTTGCTGGGCCATTTTTCAAGCTCTCTCCAGAATATTTTAACAGCACCACGCTAGCTCTTATAAGAGAATGAGAAAATAGATACATTTTTGTCCATGCTCTCATTTAAGAGCCCTTTTTTCTGAGTCACCTCACTGTTTACTCTCTGCGGGCATTCACTGCCACTCAAAATCTGGCTCATACATTTTATTTAGACTCAACAGGGGAAAGGTCCTCTTCCTGTCCCAAGGGACTGACTCCACACACTGAGTGGAGGAAATAGCAATAGCTTCACGAATTTACCCTTTTGTATTTATTTGGCCATTTTGTAGTCCTGTTTCCTCCATGATCAACCCCTTTATTTGCAAATAATTTACAATAAAAATGTGTACTGCATATATAAGTCCATTTGGCTTGGTTTTGTATCATAAAACCATTTATTTTCATGAATCAGAGAGTACTACAGCTAAAGTGGACTGCTTTTTCAAACCACCTGCTTTTCTTTTGTTTCAGGTTTTTTAAATCGCAGACTGATTTTTTTTCTGATATTTTTTACGTCCTGAGTTCAATTACTTGTTGAGCTCTTATAAAATTATTTTGAGGAGGAATTCAAACATAATGGTTATTTCTCTCTGCAAAGACTGACCTTGGGTGTTCATTTTGATGAACGAGTTTTCAACACCTCATGACGTGATCGATGGCATTTCATCAATCCTGATCAATTTTTATGGTGAAAATAATTTTTACAGTTGCGTTATTTGTATAACTTCTATATATGGTGGTGTCAAACGTCCATCAGACGAGAAAATCAAGTGTATAAATCAAAACTCAGCGATGAAACTTGAGAAAACCAGTTTGACTAAAACAGTAGCCTTGATTTTCCAGTCCGATTTGAACAGGCTATTTCCTGCTCCTTGAATTACTTTTATTTTATCTATATGCATTGACCTGCTGAAGATGAAGTTAAAAGAGATAGAAAATGGCCCTGATTACCAGCCCCTGATGTGACTTCACACCAGGTGATCATGGTCATCCAAGGGTCAAGGGGGGTCACATCAATCAGCCCAGCAACGAAAAAGGTCCTCGTGCCAGGGTTCTTCCTCTTTTTCCCACTGTAGAGTGATGACGGCCTTGTTCCAGATAAGGGACTGATCCATTGGCCTGATTTGTGGCCAGCAGAGCAATTTCAATACCCATCTTTGCACTGATAGATGAGGCCTGATGTTGATAAAGGGCCAATTTACCTTAGGGGCAATGGGGATGAAACTGCAGCAGTTGCCTTTATTTATCTTGACCACAATTCTAAGTGAAGAAAAAATAGTGGCAAAAAAGAGTAAAAATAATGAAAGAAATGAAAAAAAGTGGCAGTGTTTTGATTGGTATCTACAGTAAGCTTTCAACTGACTGAGAATATTTTACACACAATGCTTTCGTCTGAAGGAGAGGGGTCATTTACACGGTGGCACATTGTTGCATTCAAAAACAGGTATTTTGAAAATGACTGTGCTTTTCGTTCAAATTTAATTTAATGTCATATGTCCACAAAAGACTCTAAGAGATCTTGTACATTACCGCCCACCAATTCGCACGTCACGTAGTAGTAAATACGAGACAGATGCAAACATGATTACCCAAAAACACCAGAGGTTTAGCATACAAGATGGTTGTCAAATTGTGGGGAAACAGTCTTTGTATAGCTTTCCTTGTGATCCTATAACATTAAAAAAGCATGGATAAACTTTATTTTTAAGAATATAAGAACGACAACAACTTACATTCATTCATAATTCGCTTACACAAAAAACCCAAAATATATTTTGTCAACTGGGTAACTCAGTACTTTAGGCTATTTACCACAACCAAACCTTACAAAGCTTATGTACATGTTCACATTTGGCAAATGTTTCAAATATATAATGAGAGAAACACCTTTCTGCTTTGTTTAAACAAATGTATGATGTAATAACTAACTCACAAATACATAAGGGATGAATTGCTGCTCTGTCGCATGGAGTGTCCTTGGTATAAGGTTTGTCTTTTGATTCAGTATCAGTCTCTGGCTCAAACATGCATGAATTTATGGCTGAATTTCACCTATTGCCATTTTCAGCATTGAAGGTTTCAAAACAATGTAATGTAACAAAGTGTAAGCACTTTTAAATCATAGTTCTTTGTGGAACCTTATAAAAAAAAAAGGGTTCGGGTTCTATTTAAGGGTTCTGCTATTTTACCAAGCCAGAGCAAATTTGGTACTGTTTAGAACCACTTGAGTCTCACAGATAACAAATAAAAATAGCCTTTTACTTCTGAAATCATGTTTATTTATGTAAAAACCTTGCTAACTTTATAAGTGGACCTCAGGGAATATTTTTTTTTTTTTTAAATGCAGTACATGACCACTTTAAGGAAAATAAATGCCATCTCTATATCTATTCATCATTGCATTCAGAGTTTGCAGATTTCTCAGACGGAGAATGACAATTGAGACTTTTGCTCTTGATATTTTCTCTGTAATGTTAAATGTGTTGACTGAGTATGATGAGAACAGACATAAGAATGGTGTAAGAAAGAAGAAATATTAGTAACTGATTCTGTATAATGTGGCTCTCATTTTGAATACACATTTTGAATACCTTTGCAATTCAAAAAGCAATCTTCTTTGAAATAAGTTCCCTTGGAATGATTAACAAATTCATCTCAAGACTCAATAATGAACGAAAACCGAGTGAGATACTTCTCACTTTTTCTCCACATTAGTGACATTGTTTCAATACAGACCTCATTATTTTATTGTTTTTCAAATACAAGATGAGCCTTATATAAAAGTAATTATTAAGCACATTCACTTGGTACAGACATGGCTGCTTTTTGAATTAGAGATGAGCTCTTTGTTATTTCTGAATTTTGCTGCATATGTGAGATTAACATTTATTTCAAACACTGTGCAAATTTGAGAGCTCATGTAATGCAATTTTAACAGATTTAAAAAATGACTGATTATTGTTTTTGTAATATTGCTGTTACATATCCAGATTGCCACTATGTCTCCTAAGTAGCAAAAATACTCAAACTGAATATATGCATGTTTGACTGAGATGTGCAGAAATATATAGGCTACACAACCCTTACGGCTGTTGGACGTGACACACTTTTATTGCATTAGGCTGCCGTTTTGTTTGCGCTATTGGTGCTACTCTGCCTCAGGTTCTTTTCAAAGTCTATCTACTCTGACAAATGTTTATAGTCTTGCCTTTATTACTCTGAATTTCATACAATCACAAAGATCATATATTAATTTGCAAACAAATTTTGTTTGAATCCTCCCTCATGGCCCTGCTAAACCTAATAAAAGATTTAAGGCTTTACAAATTCATAGTTTATGTGCATGAGATGCATAATTCGCATGTAAATATTTGGGAATAAAAAAAAACAAGACAAAAAAACAATTATTCATTTTAAACATAATAATATGCCTAATAATATTAAAATATTCTATAACTATTTTGAATAAGGAAAACAGGAAAAGACCTAAGAATACAACAAACTATTGAAGGAACATGTTAGGCAAACACACAACAAGTATTCAAACAAAACAAAACAGACACATAGGCCTACACATGCAAGGAAAGAACCTAATTACTGGGATTTGTTATAAATAGGTCTATTTCCTCACAATATTTAAGAAATATTGGGGTTTTGTTGTTGTTCTAAATACATTTTAGAAGGTATATGAGATACTAATTCATTTTATATAGGCTATCATTAGCTATAGCCTAATACAAAAAGGCTATTTTAAGATAAAAGGGTGTGTAGCATTTGCGGAATCATCGAGAGCCATGGTCAGAACAAAACTGTTTGGATAGAGCAGACATTTAAACATAATTTCTATTCATTTCTATTTGTGACGTCATTCTGTGCTCTCATCCTGTAGATGGCGCCATTACAGTGCCACTCAGACGGTAGGCGGACATGACATCATAGCAAGCCTATTTGACTCTTCTTGGTGTAAGCGCGGTCTATTGGAATTTACTAACATAATTTTCTCTCTGTCTTGCGTGTGAGGTAATGTACTCAAAAACTTATTTGACACGTTTAATGTTTGGTTTAAGTGACCTTGAACCAGACGGAGCGTTTAACGTTTGCTCTTTTACACAGCAAAATGTAATGTGCATGCTACACAGTTAGCTGATAGGGGAGCTAACGTTAGCTGGCTATCTTCTAAGCGGTAATATTAAAGAAAAAAAATATATTTAGACAAATTAAAATGTTGTTTAAGGATAGTCTGACAGTAGTTTAGTTATTTAAGTAGCATAAAATATGCCGTTTTTCATTGATAACATTCACTGGCACAAGAGAGCTAGAAGTAACGTTACGTTAACCTCACTAGTTATGCTGAATGTTTTGAAATGTCATTGTATTGCTGTCATTTATTTCAGGTTTGGTGTTGACCTGTGGTCTGAGTTTCCATGGCTGTACCTGCCTTGCAACAGCCCAGTTATCTTCTGGTTAGTACCAGGTGTGTGAGTGTGTGTGTATCTGTGTGTTCTTTCTTTCTAACATTTGTGTTTTGATGTCTTCAGGCCAATTTAAAGGCAGACTGGACTAATAAACCTCTTCATCAAAGATGTCATGAGTTGGGAAAAATTATAGAGGATTACCCTGCAAAGGTACCGTTTTCTGATTTATTACATGTCAATGTTGAAAAATACCCCTTTTTATTTGTACATGTATTATATTAATGTTATCATGTAACTTCTGATACACTTTAACATGGGGGATCTCTTGCAGGCCAACACAGGCTAGGTTTTTTTTTTTTTTTGATTCATCAGAGAAATCCATTAAGGATTTCAGTTGCCCATGTATTAGAGATTAAATGCAGTGTCATCTGCTTGGCACATGGCAGTGGACCAGCTGCTGTCTTGCTGCCGCCACTTTACCCACACCCTGACTCAGTTCTGTGCTGTCTGAATGAATGATTCATTTGAGCGTTTGTTGGCCACACATGCCTGTACTCTTGCTTCATTTGTTGGCTCTTCTGTTTATTTGAATTATTAAAAGGTTGGCATCCATGCAAGTCACGAAAAGTCTTGTTTGTGTTTATAATATACATGTTTGATTAGGATCTGCATATGATCTTTCCCTGGTTGGTGGAGAGTGTGTTCGGTAGCCTGGATGGAGTCCTTACTGGCTTGAATCTTCGGTTTCTGCAGGCTCGAGCAGCAGAGTACAACATCGTCATGGACTTCCTGGACCCTAGGTTCTTTTTATTTTGTTTGTAATTTTTTGTGTATTTTTGTATGACTGCCATTACCACAAATCTGATCTATACTAGAAATGGAATGAATTATTCAGCAACTCGTGACAGTAAAGACATTTATAATGTTGCAAAATATTTCTATTTCAAATAAATCTCGTTCTTTGAATTTTTCTGTTTATTAAATAATCCTGAAAAGGGGGGGTTGGCTGTTTCCAATGATTTTGAAAATTCAGCTTTGCCATCACAGAAATAAAATGTTTTAAAATATATTTTAAAGTTATTAATGTGGATGTATTTATTATTATTATTTTATATATACCGGTGTGCGTGTATATATTTTTTTCAATATTACTGTTTTACTGTATGCTTGATCAAATAAATCTCTTCATTCTGCAAGACTTCTTACCGACCCCAAACTTTTGAAAAGTAGTGTAAATATTAAAATGTAGCCCTGTTGTGATACATTTTTTATGTTTAATCAAGCAGTGGCCCTATGATGAAATTGGTGTACAAACTACAAGCTGAGGAATACAAGTATGAGTTTCCAGTCAGTTATCTGCCGGTAAGTGTGCTGTACACATTCATTGAAAAAAGTTTATTATATTTATTATATCCATTAATTATGTAATTAAAGTATAAATTATGTTATTTTCCCAGTGTTAATATATCAGCCATGTTTGCATTTATTTGTTCTGTTTGTACAGGGGCCTATAAAGTTGTCCATTCAGGCAGGGGTTCTGCCGGATTGCCCTCTGTTTCACAATAAAATCCAATTTCCCATGTCAGGCCTTCTATTCCTCAGTACGTCTTGGGTCTTTACACCCTCATTTTTTTTGTTTTACATTAAAATGTGTTGTATAACTTTCTGTAACTGTTACAAGGCTGTTTCATCACTCTATATCTTTCTTTCACGTACAAATCTGTTCTTAATCTTTCGCAGATCCTTTTGAATATTATATGTTCAGCTTTGCCTCCAGTCTCATTGCACCAAAGGTAAGTGCTGCAATCATTTTTATAAAAAATAGAATAATTATAAGCATTATTGGCTGAAGGTGGAAATGTTTAATTGTCTTTTCAGAACTACCCTCCAGGGCAGCATGGGAGTTGCTCAGACAGTGCGTACTTTGTGCTTGTCGACACCTACCTCAAGTACTTCCTTCCCACAGAGGGAAATGTGCCTCCATCACCTTTCTCAGACACCAGGGGCACTGTGGCGTCTCCTGCCCCGAGGTATCACCATGTCATTTTTAGAGATTCTTTCTCAGCAAATAAACTTTTAATTGTATAAGCTTTTATATGCTTTTCTCTCAGGTCTCCCAATGTGCCTTATGTTGGAAAGGGTGGTTACAGCACCGGTCTGTTAAAACGTCATATTACCCATCAACCCTCAGTCAACGCTGACCCTGCCGCTCAAGAGATCTGGAGATCAGAGACGCTTCTGCAGGTAGGAAAACAAGTTCTTAACAAGAGTTTCTTTAAAGATTTGGTGAATACTTACACATAAAGTTGTGTGTTTCTAAAGGTGTTTGTGGAAATGTGGCTCCATCACTATTCTCTGGAGATGTACCAGAAGCTGCAGTCTCCTCAGGTGAAGGTAAGAACAAGATACAGGCCCTTAAACCTACACCCTCCCTTCTTCGGCTGTGTGTGCACGGCTGGCTGGCTGAACACCACCACCCTCCAATGCTTCACCCCTTCACTGCATAGGGACTGCTGCAGGATGCTACACCCATCCTGATTTATGCGCTTCCTCTCCCTCTCTGAATGACACACACGTGCTCTGTTTACAGATATATCCTATATTTTTGTAAGCATTTTAAAGGGGGGGATTCCTGGTCATCACAGTCATTCCGACTGATCTAATGTCATGTATATCCAGTATTATCCACTCTACATATATATATTTTTTACTTTTATAAATATATTAGCATCTAGATGACCTTAATGTATGGCTAAACAGAGATTGGCTCAAAACCAAAGAACTACTTTTGTGGTTTTGTCATTAAAGGACTTTGATGCTAAATGTGTTTTTGCTAGTCCTGTTACACCACTTTAAAATTCACATTTTAAGTTATTTTTGCTTAAATCAACAAATTAAAATAACCATTTATTTAGTTATTTTTATATATAAGATTTTATTTATTCTAGTCGGAGTTTGACTTTGCAGGGGACCAAGCTTATTCCATTCTTTAAAACATTTCTATTTGCTCTTACAAAATTTGCAAACAAAATGTCATTTTTATTGTGCAATTACATGAGAATGAAGGGTATATATTACATTATGCACTACAGATTGGTTGTAGTATATTATAATGTATACACTTAATATACCTCCCTTCTAAAAGAAGTTAATGAAGAAATAATGCTTTCCTTGTTGTTGTTGTTTTTTTTTTATTTTTTTTAGCTAATTTCTTGAATTGATCATATGGTAGTTTTCTAACTAATCGGCTTCATTTCAAATCAAGCTGTTGATTTAGAAATATTAGCTGAACAATTGTCTTTTGTAGCTGCCTGTTAGCCTGGGAAAAACCCTAGGGGGTAATCCACCAGAAACGTACTCGGTTCCTAACGTAAACTTGGTTCTCTAGAAGAGGGAACGAGTACTGCGTAATGTCTTACGCTAGGGGAAACCTCTTTTCCACAAGATATTGAAGCCAAAAATGATCCTTAATTTTTAATTAATAAAAAACGTGTTGTGGCAGCATGCAGACATAGGCAAGGTGGCTTGCGTGCTTATTGGCGGTCCTGCGGCAACGGCAGCAGCCTATCGAGAGAGGCCCTCGGTGACGTCAGAGGCAGTTTATAACTTTATTCAATTTTTGTATGCTACAGTTAAATATGACATTTATTATGGGTTTAATGAGGATTGTCTTAAGTTCACTTAAATTTAAAGTGTTTATATTTTTTGAAGCCTAACGTTTAAAATTGTTGGGAAAATCATTTTCATTGAGATATCCGTAGCTATAATATTAGTGATACTGGCTTTCATTCATAAAAAGATGCCATTAAGATGCCATTGAAGATATGTGTGTCGTAGGGTATGTGACTGTTATGGTTGAACACCGTCATTAGAAATCTATAACCACCTAAACCATGTTATAAAAATATTATAACATGGAGAATGTTTGGGAGAGGTCTGTGCACCGAGGATGAACGACTTCAAGACGAATTTGCCTGAGCATGTACGTCTCACCACACTGGCACCCAGTGTTAATCGCAAAGTTTTTTGTTTTTAAGGTTTTGTTTACTGTGTGTAATTTATTTAGTGCAAAGCACATTCACTTCTAGTCCTCTTACTGTTAATTTTAATTAAACTTAGAGCAAGTAGCTAATCGGTGTTTGCTCTATAACAGACGAACATCACTCTGCATACGTCATCTCCTTCATCACTCTGATTGGTTTTAGGTCTATCCAATTGGGCCCAGAGGCATTTGAGCTACGTCCAATGGTGACGCCCCTTTGGAAATGATTTGTCTATAAAGCTTTACCCCAGACCATAACTCGGTTACCACTGAGAATGGTCTGGTTTTAACCAGGCTAGCTGGCTGTGGCATTTCATGTGATTTTGTAATCTTGTATAGCTCTCTGGTAGTTTACTGAGGCCCCCTAGTGGTTTCTTTAGTTTTAAAGTTTTTATGTAGAACATCAATCTCCCTTGAACTGTTTTATTTCCTCAATGACTTGTCTGTTAAAATCAACCCAAAGTCATATGACTGCTGGAAATAGAAGGGAATAAAAGAGAAATACAGTTTTCTTTTTGTTCATATTTACTGCGGTCTCTGTTGCTTGATGATTTGGGCAGAATACGCACAATAGCACAGTACATATTTGGCATGTGATTGAAGTAGTAGAATTATTGCTTCATGTTTGAGTCTGCATGATGCAGCCCTGGCTTTGGTCTTTGTTCTTTGGCTGTGGGATGTATGTAATCTTTTGGTGTCTTTGGCTTCCAAGTCTATTTCCCTGTCCGTGCGTTATTTACAGTCAGTATATCAGTGCAAGTCTCCCTCCAGTCAGCCCAGATCATATTAAGTGTGTGGCATCATTTATTTAACTTCTTTGTGCTGGAGATTATAAACAAGTCACCAGTTTACTGAAAATGAAATGAATAGTTCACCCAATTAAAACAAAAAAATCAGTCATTATTTAGTTATAATCATGTTGTTCTGAACCTGCATGCTGTTATTTTGTTTGTATGTAACAACTTTTTTTCATGTAATTTAACATTTCATATACTATTGATCAAAAGTGTAGTGTCGATATCGATAAAAAAATTTAAGTGTTTTTGAAAGAAAATTCTTATTGTAACCAAGGCTGCATTTATTTTGATGAAAAGTAAAAAAGAAACATTGTGAAATCTTATTTTAACTAAAAAAAAGTTTTTTTTTTAACTTTTTTTTTTTATCTATTTTATTCCTCTGTTGGCAAAGCTGAGTTCTTGGTACTCTTTACTGCAGTTTTCAGTATCACATATTTATCAGAAAGTATTCTTGAAATGCTGATTTAAATATTTGAAGGGTTTTATGTGTGTGTGTGTAACTATAAACACGTTACATTAAAATTTAAATATTTGTGATCTAAGATATTGTTCTTTATGGAAAAAATAACAGTAAATGGGTTTTGAATTAAATTAATAAATTGACAGAATTTCCATTAATTGGGGTGAACTTCTAAACTCTAGTGAGTAAAATAATCTGCACTGTAAATGTATAATTATGTTTGCTTGGCCTGAATTTATTTAGCAAAAATCAACTACTTTGTCTGAGAGTAAATTGGTGACTTGTATTGGTATATTTCATGGTGAAAACTTAAAAGATGCAGTGTCTCCTTTTCTGCTTTCATAAGCTCCATTCGCTTTTATTTGGAATTATAGAGATTAGACAAAACTGCAAAGCCGAAGGCAATATAACACTTCGTCAAACAGACACTTCTCTTGAGAATCAAGACCTACATTACAAATAATGTTCCTTGGTTGCCTTGACTACAGTTGCAGGCTTCCTGAGGCAAACAATTCTATTTAGTTTATACTCTAGTTAGCATCATTTCTTTGTTTAGCCTTTTGGAAAATGTTAGTCACAGAAAAGCAATTTCTGTGTAATTATCATAAGAGAATATCCACCTGGCCATATTTCATCAAACTTGTATAGTTAGAAAATCTTTAAATGCCTCTCAACATTATGTTAGAGGTTTGCCTTGGTACGAAAAGGACAACTGCATCATCTTCATGTTCATTGCATTTGTGTCTTTTGTGGTCAATATCGATTTGTCTCTTTCTTTCCTTTTGTACACCCCATTTCGGTCCTGACTATATCCAACTATTTTTCTTGGATTGCACTTTCTCCTTTTTCCTTTCTATTCTCATGTTCACTGCCCTGCTCCTCTCCCCTTTTTCTTCCTTTCCTCCCCCCACCGTGTTCCTCTCTTCCCCCCTCTCCTCCACCCGTTTGTGATGAGTCCTTCAGCTGGCGTTGTTGCAGTATCGCCTCAGTATGTCCAGCATGCTGTGCCAACCCCCCGCCCCACCAGGCTCTGGGACCCTCCACACATACCAAGTACTTTTACCTTTTCATTCAGTTCCACGGGCTTTCTGGAGGTAACATCAGATTAGATAGAAGTTAGACTCGGGGTTGGTTTTAACACTAAGGTTGAAGCCCAGTTTGTAGGTTGGGAGATTTGGTCTGATTATAATGTGTGATTGAATTAATGTGACTAATAACTTGTCTCATGATCTTTTAAATAATTAGGATGTATTGTGACATTGAGATGTTTATTTACATTTTATGTGATTGCTCTTTTTATGGTGTTAATGTTCTTTTATTTGACGTGGTTGTTCTTATGCCTTGAACTGTGCAAACACTACACCACACAGAATATCCAGACCAAATTGTCCAGATATCTTTTGTTTTGTAAAATACCTTGTTTCAACTGAATGTGTGAAGCTTCCGGTCTGATGGTTCGAGAAAGTATTACACTAGATGAAATGATACATGTTAACAAATGGTATTGACAGATGATCTGAACACAAGTGGACAAAATGACCACGCATGATCACGTTTACACCCGGTAGTAACTAATGTTTCTACACTGTGACCACTTGTTATTGATTCAGGGAGCTCTTTTTTTTTCCGGTACGCTTGTTACCACTTTTAGCTGAAGAGTACATTGAAATTTTTCCTTATTTCATTTTATTCAAATAATAGTATTTGTTCACTTACTTGCATAGAGAGCAGAACTTATGCATGCTATGAACTTATGCAAATAAGCAGAACTTATTTTAACCCTTAAATTGAATTAAAAAAAAGCTTCAGATTATTTTTGGATTTGCTTTTGACTTAGTTGAATACAAGCATAAAATGCAGTTGTAACTTTTTCAGTAATTATTTTTTCAAAACGATCTGATTAATAGCTTCTCGTTAATGAATGAATGTCCAAACAGTTTCACATGTTACTTCTATACTTACAACTTTTAAAAATAAAAACAGAGAAATTTGAAAAGGACTTTTTTTTTTTTTACACATTTTTATTAATATTCATGAGAATACATTATAGAATTGATAAAAACAATTAATGAATTTCAATTTAATCGAGCTCCCTAAATTAATTTAAGATGTGTGTCCTTTAAAATAATTTGTCTCTGCATGTAAATGTCAGTCAAACCAGTTAATACCAGGTGTAAATTGGGTCTCATTTTATATATATATATATAGTTTTAAATCTGACTTGTGTTTGTGTTGTTTGGGTGATGTCTTAGGAGCCCTTCACACCTACGGAGGAGCATGTCCTTGTTGTGCGTCTCCTAGTCAAGCATCTGCACGCTTTCTCCAGCAGCCTGAAACCAGAGTCGATCTCCTCCTCGCCCTCTGCACATTCCCACAGCAGTCCTCTGGAAGAGCTCAAGCGGTGGGTTTTTACAGCCTGCTAACATCTGTCAGCTTGTCCTGAGGATCAGGCTATAGACCATTTCACAAGATGTAAACAACACTGGTCCAGAAGCACTTCCTGTTTCAGTTTTTTAACACTACATAAAGGCTGGGATAAAATACAACCAACAGAACATTTAAAACTGAATCAAAAAGTTAAACAAACATCTTTAAGATGTTTTCTTTACATGTGAAATAAAGAAAACAGTTACAAACTGAAACAGGAAGTGTTTTTGGACCAGTGTTGTTTACATCTTGTGAAATGGTCTATAGAACTAAAACATCTGTAAATCTAAGGTGGCATGTCGTAAAGAGGAGCTATTCACCCGATCAGGTGCCGCGGACTTGATTGAACTGTCTTCTGTTTTACTACTCTGTCAATAAGCCTCCACTCTCTGTCTCCCACAGTGTAGTGGTGCAGAGGTTTGTCCAGCAAAAGCTATATGTCT
Source organism: Pimephales promelas (assembly GCF_016745375.1). Next base: position 3,753,992 of record NW_024121322.1, read on the forward strand.
TTCTACAACACTGCTTTGGTCATTGGCCTTTGGACGCCTCATTCAGAGCGGTAAATGTCCTTGAGTGCTCACTGACATTTGGAGCCTACTTTATATGTTGGCAATAAAGATTATGTGTGTTTCAAATCATAGTGAGGGCCATGATGCTAAAGAAATGCATTAAATATAATTCAATGTGTTTATTTTTTATTTTTTTTTTAGATACTAGAGACGTGGCTTAGTTACATCCAGCCCTGGAGATACACTGGGGAAAAAAACAACACTCAAGCAGATGGCCAGAACAGAACAGTTCCTGATAAATGGTATTTTGGGTGCTTGTTAAAGGATTACATGCACTACTGTTCAAACAGTGTGTGTATCAGGGTTTCCGTTGTCCGGTAATTACTGGACATTGTCTGGGAAAAAAATGAAATGTCCGACAAAATTAAATCTCTCCGGTCAAAATCTAACCTATCTAACCTAAACAACGAACGATTCAGTGAGCCGTTTCAAATATGGCCAGGCCTAGGCAGGCTAGCCTTAAAAGCTATTTTCAGAGGCCAGACCCGACGGGCGATGGTGAATCAGGAACATCTTATTATATAGATCAGTTGTGTTTGAAATAATTCCTGCTCAACCCGTAAATAAGTCCATCGATCTGCAAATATTGAGTTTTTAAATGGTCTAGTGATAGATCTTTTGCCAAGCATGCCAGTGGTAATGGGTTCTAATCCACGATCACATTTTTTATTTATTTTTTTCTCATCAAAACTGTATATATTCTTCTGTGGTTACAGTCTATATCAAGCAGTGAAACGTTTGTGTGTATTTTATTTTGTGATTTCACCAGAATGAATAAAGAGTCTCCACAACTGCGATAGATTGAAGAGCGAGTGAAAACTGCGAAGCGAGACACGAGAACAACTGTATAAGCAACTGAGAGCAGTGGCAACGAGCTGAGTTTAAAACCAAAACAATTTAATGCTAAAGCTCTTATTTAATAGAGATGCTTTGCTAGTTAACTGGAGATGTGTTATTTATTTGTTTCAAAAACTGTTGAGTACAAAATGACTCATGACTAAATCGACGCCTATGTTCGTTACAATGTATTGATTGAATAAACTGTGTAATCCAATCGCACCTGGTCTTTGTCATTTACAGGGCATCATTCGTCCAGGAGAATCTGCTTATGTACACAAAGCTTTTCCAGGTCTTCTTGAATCGAGCCATGCGCACAGACTTGGTCAATGCCAAAAACGCCCTGATGATCTTTAGGGTCGCCAAAGTCTTTGTTCAGCCAAATCTGTCAGAGATGATCCAGAATGGTATTTTGGAAAATACAAATGAATGTATTTTTGAGTGGTGTTTCATATTTGATATTGTAAACAACTCCTCATGGATTTTTATTATGATATGATAGTTTTTTTTTATGAGCAAATGAATGAGTTTATATCTCCAGGAGAGCAGTTGTTCTTGGAGCCGGAGCATGCCATTCTCCAACGACAGAACCGTGTCTTCCTGACACCTTCACATGGTGGCAGCTTCCTTTCTTCTCGCCAGCCAATGGGGACGGACGCAGTCTTCAAGGTCAAAAGTCATGTTTATAGCCTGGAAGGGCAGGACTGCCAGTACAACCTGATGTTTGGTCCGGATCTACGGAAAACTGTAAGCTGACAATTAATTCTACATGTGCTAAAAAAGAGTTAGTGTTCCTTGCAAATTTAACGATAAGCAGTCAGCATTTCATGAATGGTGTTACCACAGAAAGGAAAATTATAGACCATGATTTCCTCTGTCAATTCCAGGTGTTAAAGCTCATCCAGATTATTGCCCAAGCCCGACAGACTGCCAAACGGATATCGGATCATTCTACGGAAATGGCTTCAAACAATTCTTTTCTCTCGTGGTTTGGCGTCGGCTCCTTAGATCATAACAACACCTTTAGTGGAGGAGAGATGGACGATTTGGGAGAGGGTGTGAAGAAAACTCACGAGTTCCTGGACAAAGCCCTGGACTATCTCTGTCAAGTATTCAGAGTCAGTCTATTCCTGCTTTTAATTAGAATGTACGTCAAAAGTTTGGGGGTCGGTAAATTTGAACAAAAATATATATATATTGAATACATTTTAAAATGCAATTAATGTCTGTGATGGCAAAGCTAAATTTTCAGCACCATTACTCCAGTCTTCAGTGTCACATGATCCTCCAGAAATCATATGCTGATTTGCTGTAAATAGGCAAATATTTCGTATTAATGTTGTGCAGCTTAATATTTTTGTGGAAAAAAAAACACAAACCTTTTTTAAAAGAAGCACATTAATTTGAAATAGAAATCTCCTGTAACATCATAAATATCTTTACTGTCACTTTTAAATAATATATTGCGTCATTTGGGGGGGAAATTCTTAGAGACCACAAACTTTTGAACGGCAGTACATGTATTTATTTACGTAGATAATTACATAAAATGAAGGGTGAATGAGTTGATTTTGGTTCTCATCTTGTACAGTTAAATGCTGGGCAGCTGTCTCAGCTGATTGTCAATGTAGCGTCTGTAGACAATGAAGAAGCGTCTAAACAACTGCCAGACTGCATCCCGAGTGAGAATGGCCTTGTGTTAACAGACCTGGGCAGGTTGCAGGTGAGTTTGAGAATGGTGAACTTCTTGAACATATTCATTTAGCAAATCATAATGATTTTCTACCTGGTTAATTTCCTTTCTTACAGATCATTAATGGTCTTCGCCGATTTGAAATCGAATATCAAGGAGACCCAGAGCTTCAACCTATCAGGAGCTACGAAAATGCATTTTTGGTTCGATTGCTGTTCCAGATCTCATCCTTTATGAATGCAAGAGTAAGAATTTTGCTTTACCCTGCAGTTATGGTCTTGCATTTGCATTTATTTTCAGTCAGATGTGACCATGTTGTTTGTGTCTTGTAGTTGGGAGGCCACATGGAAGTGCTGTGTTCTCGACAGGACCTCCTGGGCAGACTAGGACGACACTACCTGAGCAGTACCTCGGCTGTGGAGCAACGGCGGAAGAGTCCGGTGACGCGGCAGATGAGGGAACGTCCTCAGCGAGCCCGTCTCAGCCTGCGGGTTCTGGCCAGTTATCGCACCCTCCTCGTTCTCCTCCTGCTCTACATACTTTTTGCACTACTATCATTCGGTGTTCTCTCCAGCACTGGACTCATTCTCATCATCAGCTTTCTCTATGAGCTCCTCTTGAATTTCTTTAATGAAAAATTAAAGACTCAGTAGATGGAGGTTCATCGTGCCTTTTTAATTTTTTTTAATGTCAATACAAAACTTCAAGCAAAGGTGCATGAAGGTTTTTATACACAGTATTTGCACTGAAAGTGTATTGGTACATTTAATGATAAATTGAACCAGGAATGTTCTATCCAATACACATTTTTTTTTAAATGAAATGTGGTTAAATCAGTTTATCAGTCATTGTGTTGATTTAATGGTGTTTTACTGATGTGGTTGTCAGAACAGTCCAAAGTTTGCATTTAACTGGCTGCATTTCATTAAACATAATGCGTCGCATTTGTGTACTGGATTTTCATTGCTGTAGAAACATATGAATCAGATCTTCACGCAATTTCACATTGAATGAAGTAATGCAATGCCGTTGTTAAATCTGTTATTTTCCAGCCGTATTGGAGGAAGTAGTGCTGTTACCATAGCAGCCACTTCAAGATTAAACGTTCCATTCCGAGAGGAGTGCACCGTTTTTGAAACATGTATCAGCAGGAGTATTTGATAAAAAAAACAACAACATAAGTTATGATGCAACGTGACGGTTAAACGTTATCCGCTTGATTAGACGCATGTGACGTAAATATCGTTGTGGGAATCAAACTTGTTTCAGTGAAATGGATACGCGAGTCGACTCGCTGCGGAGGAATATTGACCTCTTACAGAAGCAGCACAGGGAAACTCTGGAGAACTTACATGGTGAAATAGATATTTTAAAACGGCAAAATAAAGGTAAATTTGTTAATATTACAAGAATAATGTTTTGTCCTTTTCGAGAACAATACATAGATGGTTGTCCGTACACTTAACAACAAATAATACATTTTAATTGAGGTAATTTACTGAAAATATGACGAGACCCTAGCTGGAACAGTAATATAACGTTAAGTAATGCTGCCTGTGTGGTTGCTATAGCAATAATCTCTCTGCATGCTTGCTTGTGAGTTTAAGGGATAGTTCACCCTGTTCTGTCATCGTTTTCCCATGTTGGGAAAACCAGCATGATTTGATGACATCATCAGTCTCCATTCACTTTCACTGGAAGGAAAGTTGCAATGAAAGTGATCTGAGTTATGCAGGTTAATGACAACATGAGGGTGATGATGACAGAATGTTAATTTTCAGGTGAAGTTTATCTTTAATGAGGACGGGCACCTGCTGTCAGGTCTTCAGTTACTAGAGGTTGCCTGGTGATGTCTAGCTGTTGAATGAAGAAAATTAAAGAATGGCGTTTGTAACGCTGTGGGTGGCACAAGTATCAGTTTACAGACAAACGTTTTGGTGTTTGTTTTCAAAAGGAGATTTGTTTTGTCAAATGTAGAAAGCTATTTTACTTACATCAAACGGGTGGACGAAATTGAAATACACGAGAAATACACCTGTACTGGTTTTCAAAGATGAGATATTTGAGTCAAATATAAATACAATTTTATATTTTTGTTTTTGCTCTTGGATTAACAATGAAACGCTGAAGTATTTTTAATAAATGTAAGTTTGGGACAAGTTGCAACTTTAGTTTTATAGCCGCCTTTTTATTATTGATCTATGTTGGGTAAAACAATATTTTGATATTTTCCATTTCATGAATTTTGTTTTTAATAATTGTTCTTTTGTTCACTTTTTCTGAAAGGCCATTAAATTAAGCCATATGGCGCATACATTATACACAATGATAAATAAAACTTTACTCTCATATTGAATATTGTAAATAATATTATATTATAAATAAAGTAAATCTACGTCTGGTTTCTCTGCATTATTCATAAATGCATTAAACTGGACATACTAATTATATATCATTCTCAAATCTGCATTTTTTTTTTTTTTTTTTTTACAGATTTGCAGCATAAGCTGATAATGGCTCCTCCAAAGTCAAGCAAAGGTTAAATGACACTTCTGTTCTCTCACACATTTTCTCGATCAAAACCATATGACATTCAAGTAAGTTTATATATTAATATTGTAACTTGCACCAAAATCCCATGACAGGATCCAGCCGTATCCAGAGGCGTAACACAGAAAGCAACAAATTCCAGAGAGACGGAAATAACTATCTGGAGCAAACTTTGGAGGACACCCACTCATTACAAAGCACAGAGATCAGGTGTTTGCAAACATTATTATTATTTAATAACATTGTCTAATTAAATAGTCATTATAATAAAGATCTAATAAGTGGATACATACATTTTGCCTCCAGCAGTTCTTTAAACAATAGAGAAACTAGATCAAATTCTTCAGAGACCCTCGCCACAGACAGAATCGAAGGGCCTTCAGAAGCCAGAGCAGGATTCATCACTTCTCTTCAGCCTCTAATGATCCAGTATAGTCCATTTCAGGCCCCTAGACCTCCCACCCTACAGGAATGTGAGGTCATCATACGCCAACTGTACAGCGCTAATAGCCTGCAGTCCCAGGAGGTCAGACTATATTTCTCAATCTCTCTCACTATACAAGAATGACTACATAATGCATTAAATTTGTCTCCTCTCAGGTCCTACGTGTGAAGGCTGTTCTCAAAGACATTGTTTTCAACAAGAAAATCACTGCTGAGAATTACATTTTGACCAAAGCTTTGCTTGCAGATGGTAAAAGGTAATTTCTTCATCACTACATTTAATTTTTCACATCTCTAAAAGCCTGTCAAGAAAATTTTCCAGTCATATTTCACCCCAAAATCAAAGGATTTTTTTTTAAATGTATAAAATGGAAATAATTGTCTTTAAAATATTAAAAATATAGGTCCCACTTTATATTAGGTTTCTTTAACTGTCATAAAAAATGCAACGCTAAATCAAAAATCAGACGTACGCTGATGTCCAGCAATTAAATAGTACATTGTGTTTAATTTTTCATTGAATGAGATCTTGTATGTTTTATTGATGAGAATCTGACAATTATACACATGCTCCTAAATGGTCTATGGCAGAACTTTTGCCAGGCGTGTCAGAGGTTCTGGGTTCTAATCCACACTCGGATATTTTTTTTCTTATTAAAACCGATGATGTTTATCAGTGGTTGTATATCAAGCAGGGACACGTTTGTGTGCATTTTACTTTGTAATTTCACTGGAACGAATAGAGATGGCTAAAGAATCCTTCGCAGGAGTTTTGGACTAATTTGCTGATTACAATGTGACGCTTTGAGCCAACAACATGAACCTTTTCACAGTATTCTAATTTTCTGAGATTTAGAATTTGGGGATTTCATAAGCTGTAAGCCATAAAATTAATAAATTATAACAAATAAAATTATAAATTAAGTAAGTTAATTTATAATAAAATTATAACAAATAAAGGCTTTGAAATATCTTGCTTTGCATGCAATGAGTCTATATAATATATTAGTGTCACCTTTTAAGTTGAATTAAATGAACTTTTGCACGATATTCTAATTTTTCGAGTTTCACCTGTATGCAAGCACACACACATCTTATTTCTTTTCTTTTTGTGGCAGAGCTGAAGATTCAGAGACATTTCCTCAGATTTCTTTCCAAACCCTGCCTAGAGGACTGTAAGTCAATGCTTGTAAATTTCAAATAAATATTTTGTTTCTAACCTGCCTGACAAGAACAAGTCAGTTTTGGAGATATCAACCTTTGCTCTGTTATTATCTGAACAGACCCATGTCTCAGCCTAGTAAAGCAGAGAAAGTGATCCTCCCTGCCCTCAAACAGACCCTCAACAACAACATAGCAGACAGGCAGAGGAGAACTCTGGCTGTGCAGAGACGTCGTCTACAGAAGACTATGCGCTGAAGGACCAGTCATGTGATTTTCTAACAACATGTATTTGAGTTCTGTGCCACTCATTTACAATTGAAATAGCAGTTTAAATGTCTTTATTGATCAAGCAATGCACAAACAGTTAAGGCTTTAGTGTATTGAAATAAAGAAAAGAGACGATTATTCATGTAGATAAAAAGACAAAGAAAGTATTAATATATTGCCATCATTCCATTGAGGTGCAAGGATTATACTGGGCTGCTAGTACTGATGGGAAAACTTCTAAGCAGCTGAAAGGCAAGCCTGTCTCACGCTTTGAGCCCATGTGTTCAGCAGTGCCGTCACCGAGTGCTTGTCAGGAAGCTGAAGGAGTTTAGAGGTCATGTTCTTATGCACAGTCTGCAAGAAGGGGTTGGCCTCTGAAAATGGAGAGGAAGGTAAGCACGTGTTCAATTCATACGTTTCACCGCCTATGTTTTTCCATTTAAACTGGTTGCTTAAAGGGTTAGTTCAACCAAAAAATGTTGCATTCTAAAAGGCAGCCTAATAAGATAGCATGCTGACAGTTAATGCACGAAGACTCACCATACTGCTGACCGTCATCTTCCCAGTGGGGGCTCTGATCGGGATAGTCAGCAGGAATGCTCAATTGAAGAGGGGGAACACTGGGAAGATTTTTATCATCTAGACAGAGACAGTGCAAGGAGTGAATGTTTAATTTGTACAAGTGTACATGACGCATATAGTGGGCATACGTTTTCAACTGACCTAGTTTACATATGAGATGCACCGTTCCATTGTTGCTGCAAAAGGACGGGTCCAGATTGACCAGGAATTTGGAATTAAGCCGAGCCACCTCCCCTTGAAGTATGTTCGGGATGGTCTGGCGCTCGTCATCTTCAAGCTTCCGTTTACGGGAAGGAATTGAGGGACCCCTGTAATGAAGGAATATATTTAGTAATATGTAAATTTATGAGTTAAAGCTGGGTGGTATATATATATATATATATATATATATACACACACACACAATACACACAATGTTTTGTTGTTTTTTTATGTAAAACTATGAATATTGTGAAGCTGTTTTGAACTAATGCAATACTTAATTTGTTACGATTAACTTATGTTTAATGAGATTATTTAAAAAAATATTTTTAAAACAAATAAACTACGTCATGATTATAAATGTATAGTTTATATAGTTTAAGACTGGAACAATGGCTGCTAAAAATTCAGCTGTGTCATCACAAGGATAAAAGGACATTTTAAAATATATTCAAATAGAAAACAGTTCTTTTAAAAATATATTTGATCAAATAAATGCAGCCCTAGTAACCGGCCTTAAATGAGAAAATATTAATAATTTCAGCTGTTAATCTTACGTGATTGGGGGTCCATGAATTGCTGTCATAGCAGGAGCAAACGTGCGGTAAAGTGAATGGTTGAAAACCGGGGAGCGGATGTTGGCCAAAACAGCATCCAGCAGTGGCTGGCAAAGGTACTGCTTTTTGGTACAGGGCACTGGGGGAGGCGGAGGAGTCGGCTGGAAATAAAAGTCAAGACATTACTGTAGAAATCTGTTACTGCTTTTAAATGAACAGCAACTTAACAGACTTCCTATCTTGGAAAAAAAGGTTACTCACCACTGCCATGTCATTCTTTAGTTTCTCCAATGCTATTTCACACTTCTGAAGTGTTCTAAGTGGACACCTAGTGGAAGACAACAATAATGCAACCTTAATCACAAGTCAAAAAATCAACACTAGAGACAGTGTTCAGCATGCCTGCTTTCCTACCTTGTGTTGGGGTCAGTTAAAATGTTAAGCAAACTTTTCATTTTGCTCAAATCCTTCTTCCTGTCTGTAAAGACCAAACAAAGCATGAGCACTAAAATCAAGGGGGGGAAAAATAAATCAGCACCAAAAGAGAAAAAGTCTCCAGTACCTTCATTTTTGTCTATTTTGTTAATCATCCTACGCAGCGGCTCAATATACTTTGACAGCTGCTTTAGTTTATCCATGTAAAGCTGGTCCTCAGACTGTGAACCCCCAGCTGGACTCATCACAGAGCCTGGATTCCCTGTAATAATAATAATAAATAAATATATAAATCCGCAGGCGCCACAAAAACATAGATTTTTCTCTTAAACTAACATCTGTTTGTTTGTTTTGTGAACTTGAATGTCGTCATCTGTGAAGAAGACAGAAACTAGATGGCAGGTTATTTTGCTCAAGTTTCCAATTGACTAAAGATATAAGTTATTACATTATATTATAAGCACTTTATGTTGTTAATAAAGGTTTTAAATTTGAAAATGTATCGTAGTACATTGCGAACAAAGGTCAGAAAGGTCAGTAAAAATCGAGAATCGAATCGAACCATGACCTTAGAATCGAAAAAGAAATCGAAGATTTAGAGAATCGTGACACCCCTAGTTTGAATGCATTTGCATGAATAAGAGCGGGATCACATGATGTGATAACATAGCATAGCCAAAGAATGACTAAAATTAATGGATGCTGCATTCAATATTTTAACGCATTAATCTGGACAAAAATGTATTGCATACATTAACGTTGGCAGTCCTAAAAAATGTGTGTGTGTGTGTGTGTATAAAAACAAGAAAGCTTCTCTGTACCTGGTGTATTCAGGGGTCCAGGTGAAGGTACCTGGAGCGGGTAGCTCTGAGGGGTGCGTGCAGAGGCAGGACTCTGGGATGGCTGGGGAGAGGGACTGGGTTGGAAACCTCCTGGAGATGGGGTTGGACCAGAGCTAGAGGCAAAAAAAGGTTGAATTAACCTTCTGCAGTTAATACTAGTAATATTGGAGAAAAACAAAACTATTTTACTATACCTGACAGAGTTGGGCTGAGAGGAAGGAGGCTGGGGGGATGGCTGAGGCTGCGGGGGAGGTGGCATCGACTGGGGAGTCTGCACCTGAACTGGGGAGGGTGATGACATAATTTGCTGACCCTTTGAAAAGTTAAGAGAGAGGGAAAATTAAAGTGGGTTCAAAGTAAATAGATGAGTGGTGGAGAGCGGGCACAGCACTGGTGTAGCCAGTTACCTAGAGATAACAGACATACTGTCCAGTCAAGATCAGTTCGCTTTGACCGTAGAGCACCAGTAGATGGCGCCGTTTAACCTGTAGATGATTTCTTCTTATTAGCTTCCTCACTAATGTTACTTATAACAAAATCCAGTCCACTTACCTGTGCCACACACTTTTTAATTTCACTTGCCTAAGTGCTTTCTGATTGTGAAACTGGTTGGGGCTGGGATTGGGGGGGTAAAGGGAGACAGATGAGGGTGGGTTATGGACAGCCTTCGCTCTAGTGTAAAGCCACAGACACTAGACTACGCACCGACTGGGTTGCAGCGCTGAGACCCTGCACTCAGCCCTGCGGTAAATACCTGTGGCATTTGCTGTCCTCCAATGGTAGCGGGGTTTTGAGGAATGGCAGAGTTCGGGGTGGCGCGGGGCAACCGGGGTGGCATTTGCATCCCAGGACGGGGCATCATCTTTGAGGAGGACAGAGGGGACAACAGACATGTCACAAGCAAAACAATAAATGCAGTGCATCAGCGGACATGAGGAAGCACATGCAAGAATGCAAACGGAAATAGATTCGGCAGGTCTGCAAGCACAGATGCACATAGAGTCACATTCAATTCAAAACGAGGCTGTCCAAAAATAAAAAGATGTGCCAGCGCGGCAGTATAGTGAGCTTCTTGTACAGGAATTTCCCCGGTTTAATACAAGTAAATTATTATGTTATGTATTATATTAATTAACCTCTAAAACGGCTGTAAAAATGGCAAAAAGATTTTTTTACAGCTCAAATAATACAAGTTTTTACAAAAGATACATATTTCTCAAAAAAATCCCATTTATGCTATAAACGGCTGACGGTAATGAGTGTGGTAATCAAAAATGACGCAGTTTGTTCTTAAAATTGTATTGAACCCGGAATATTCCTTTGACACTGATTGTTTAGACAAGGCAAGCCACAGGCCAATGGATTTCATGCTCTCTTTTCATATACCAGAATCATGCAAGGCAAGAAAAAATGCAATGGGTACTTGCATCTCCAGCAAGCCTTTTGACTCTAAATTAAAGCTGTGGTTGAGCTTGCCATCTGCTAATGGCTTTTAGAGGAGAGCTCGGATCAAAAGATGGGCGGATACGATGCAACCATCAATACCTCCCATGAAACACATTAAGGAAATCATTTAAAGGCTCAAAGGAAAATATCAGAGTATGTTAACAATCATGGCAAGCTGTAATTCATAAGAGCTTTGTGCAGAGTAACCTAAAAAGGAATGCATTTCTTGTCAGGTGCATGCAGAAAGGGCTTGTGGGTTTAAAACGGCAAGCATGCAGTCTATTAGCGGTTAGCTGCACAAACATGCATAATGCGAATGAGATTAAAAACTAAGGCTACTCAAACTTAAACTGACTGCTCTGCTGTATTTCACAGCTCTGCAACAGAATAGAGATTTCTTGGCTTTAGAATAAACTAGGGCCACACAGATGGGAAAAGGTGAATAAAAGCAACATGAAGCAAAATGTTATCCACCGAATGCTTCCAGATGGGAGGGCCACCCTTGAGGGAGAGATCTGACTAAATGTATTTGGCAAAATAAAACAGGCATCTAGTTGAGCTTACCTTTATCATACATAACTAAAAACCAGGATATATCACAAAATGTGTACTTGCCGCAGCCCAGCCTATTAGTAAGCCTGACGCTCAATGTGCTAGCTGTGCAGCTGCAAATGTGTTTTACATAAAAGCTTCAGTAAATTTGAGGAAAAGGAAGCTTTTATGTAAAACACATTTGCCGCTGCACAGCTAGCACATGAAGCTTCTCACTCATAGGCTGTGCTGCGGCAACTGCACATGCAATGGCGCCGGGAGCTCTGACGTGCGACCAATGAGCTAGCCCTACGTCATTACACATCAGAACCAGACAAAGGCCTTACTCGAATACAAATACAAATGCTTTTTCCCCCTCAACAAATACAAATACCAGCTGCTTTGCACACCCCTACTCAGAATATACTGAATAGGATTTCAAATGATTTTGAAAAAAATGGCCAAACAAAGAAAATCACAAACCCCACATTTAATAGCTAAATTAGGGCTTTGGAAAAACCCTTAAACCTAAGTATGAGTAATAGTAATTGTGGTGTTTGCTAGTTATGAGTAGCTTGTTTGTCAAGCAATTTGCTTAAGTAGCCTCCCCAACACTGGTGAAGATGTCAGTAGCTTATCTGTTCAGAAACATTGAACTGTAATTGCAGTGGCCCACGACTAAACCTCGATTGACAAGAAGAATGATGTATAATACTTCTGTTGTTATTTAGACATTGTGCATTACACTACGGCCCACCACCAGGCAAGGAATAAACAGTTCTGAGGTCCAAAAGATTTTGATTTTGGTAGCATGCAATCACTTCACACTCAAGTCTCTTATCGCAATCCTCACCACGGCTTGCACTGGGTTTACCTGGCCAGGGACTCCTGCGAGCTGGGCCGCCTGCTGCATCTGCTGAACCTGCTGCTGCTGCTGCTGTTGCTGTTGTTGTTGCTGCTGCTGCTGCTGCTGTTGCTGTTGTTGTTGTTGTTGTTGTTGTTGCTGCTGTTGTTGTTGCTGCTGTTGCTGTAATACTCTCGCCTGCTTGTATAAATGGAAGCAAACAGAAAGAAATACCAGAAACTAAGACTAGGTGGTGTAATATGCGTATCATTTGCCTCTCCCGACCACTTGTGTTCAGACGAAGTGAGGCGGATGTCAATAACAGGTGTAAATGGAGACTCAAAGTGGTTATTATGCATTTTGCATTATGATTGCATCCTGTTAGGGCAGCTGATCTTTACCTGCATTACCTGCTGGAGCTTCAGATGTTGCTGCTGCTGTTGGCTGAGTGAGCTGATTTGTTGATGCTGTCCTGGAGTCATTTGTGGTAATGACTGGGGCACCAAGACTTGCTGCTGCTGCTGCGAGTGAGGGGGCATCTGACCTGCCACTCCCTGAGCCTGTACCTGGGCTTGACCTTGAGCTTGCACCTGAGCTTGAAGCTGCTGCATTTGCTGGATACTCTGGGCTTGGGCATGAGCGTGGGCCTGTGCTTGAGCTTGAGCTTGGGCCTGTGCTTGAGCTTGAGCCTGGGCTTGGGCTTGAGCTTGTGCTTGGGCCTGGGCTTGAGCTTGGGCTTGAGCCTGTGCATGAGCCAGTTGTTGCTGCTGCTGCTGCTGTTGTTGCTGCTGCTGTTGTTGTTGGTGTTGTTGCTGTTGTTGTTGTTGTTGTTGTTGTTGCTGCTGTTGTTGGTGTTGTTGCTGTTGCAGTTGCTGCAGCATCCTGGTTTGGTGCAACTGGAATTAAAAACATTAAAAGAATAAATACACAATGAGTAAATTAAGAAATTATAAATACAAATAAGTAAATGAACACTTTAATTCAAATTCTGTCATGTAGTCTCTTTATTTGGCCATGATTTCACCAACAACAGAATGTATGTATCAGAGATGGATGTCTATGAATGTATCAAATTAATAGAATGTTAAACAAATAAATTATTTACACCTCTATAGCTGGTGTGCGTAAGCTGATAAGCGAAACACATGGAGTGGATTAAGCACTCAGAAGAGGCTCAGACGTGAACTTGAGCGCTTCCCTTTTTCACACACATCGCTGGAAAGTTTGTTGTTCGGTCAGATATGTAAATAGCAAATAAAGTAAATCAAGGCACGTTGATGAGAGAGAGAGAGAGCGCAAGGAAACACACTTCCGTTGCAAGTGTGTTTCCCACCATTATAACAGGACAAGAAGTTTCTGTGCCCAGACATCCAAAATGCGCACCCAGAAAATTGTGTCTCAGACAGCGCTTGGGTACAGCATTGAATTCTCTTTCACCTCTTCTTGCACTTGACCTGACGAATTCACACAAAATTATGTAAAGACGAATATCCTAGTTAACTTAATTGGCAATGTCTCAAGTGAACGTAAACAGTTCATAAATAAAATGCATGCGTGTTCGGCCTTAAAGTGACAGCAGCTTAATAAACCTGCTGCTGTGTTTTAATGTTAATCAAAGGACAAAGAAACCAGTCAATGCTCTTGAATGAATGAATATTAATCTATATTTAATTTATTGTAGGCTTGTACAATACATTTTAACAGGCATGACTGAGCATGAAAATAACTGAATAAAATATATTTAAACCAATGATTATGATTCATATTCTTTTGGTTTATCTACCCTTATATGGGCCATTCTACAGAATTGGTGCAAACTGCTGTCTGACAACAAAAAACACATTGCTGTCAGACAACCAAAAAATACAAACACAAAAAAGCATTTAAGTATTCCAATTTTAGATGTTTACAAAGATCCTTCTATTATCTATTGAATCCCACAATAGCTTAATGTATATAAAATCATAATTTATTTGGTACTTTCAATTGGCAGGTGGCTGTCCCAAACCCTAACTTTTTCAACTTGTGAAAATGATATTGAAATATTTTTTTTCAATACTTTCCATTGCTGTTTTTAAAAATATATTTTGATTTCTTTTATAAAAGTAAAGTAAAAAAAAACATTTATTTAATTCATGAAATTGAATTAAATCATGAAACTTTTTGTACCAAAACAATGTGCATTTCAGTCCATTGCCTGAGACTGATTTTAACCACACCCCTACATTTTTGATCAGGAAATATTCATGTGTCCCTCTCTCTGAAAGCCTTTATTTCATTGTAGATAGGTAACCATCATTTTGAGGGAAATGTGTTCAAAAGTCTGAAAATTTGTGAGTAACTTTAAGGGACCAAACACCTTTTTTTTCTTAAAGCACCTTTAATCTTTCGATTGTCCGTTACCTGGTTCTGTTGTTGCTGCTGAGTCTGGGCCTGCTGCTGTTGCTGATTCTGATGCTGCATCTGCTGATTCTGATGGTGCTGCTGTTGAAGTTGCTGGAGTTGCCTTATCTGGAACTGCTGCTGCATGGCATTCTGCTGCATAGCTCCTGACTGCTGAGGCTGCATGCCTGCTGCTGCTGCTGCTGCTGCTGCAGCTGGAACTGCATGGACTGCTGCTGTTGCGGCTGCTGTATCATCTGCATCTGCCCTGCAGCTCCTGCTGGGGTAGATATTGCATCATGTCATTGTGAGGAAATGTATGAGAATTAAAATGATTATTATAAAGCCACACAGTCTCTCTAATCAGTTGAATTCCGCTATTGAATTTACCAGCCTGCTGTCCTCCCGCTACTCCCTGCATGGCATGTTGACCCATTTGCATTTGCCCTATTTGCCCTATGCCACCCATTGGTGCGCCAGGGGGGCGTGGTCCAATGCCAATAACTCCAGGACCACCTCCACCCACTCCTGGTAAATTCTGCAGGGCATTCATGGGGTCTAAAAATAAACAATATTACTTTGAAATTCAGCAGAAAATATAGTCTGACAGTTAATTAGAAGACTTAAGAAGATCTTAAATAGCTCTTTTAATTTACCAGGCCCACCTTGAGTCTTTTTATCTGCAATGAAAGACAATCATTTCAATTCACGATCCACATCATAACATCTCAGCAATAAAAAAGCATAGTAAACTATGAATTGCCTACTTACGAATGTCCCTAAAATGAATTATTAGCCTTGCAACCAGAGATAAATACTCCTCCTGTATATAAAAAAATATGTATATTAAAATACATTTAAACAAATCACACAAAACATTTCCATTAAACTGCAAGTTAAAATGGACATTTAAAAGTAGTACTTACTCTGGTCTTTGCTTTGATAAAAACATGGCTCTCCATGTCAGTACTGGACTTTGTGTGAGCAGTTCCTGCTTTTCTCATCGCTTCATCTCTGCAATAAAGCAGAAGATCACCTATCTTTAACTGAAACTATCATTCATTTAAGAGATGCATGTCTCCAAACATTTGTAACTATTAGAAGAGCTTTTTATTATTGAAACAAAGAACTATTATAAACTACCAATAAAACTATTACAAAAGAAGAGAAAATAAACGTAATAATATACGAGGGTTACAATCAATACATGAAATTCTGAAATTAACTAAGGTGTATTATCTTATAAGTATTACACCAAATAAGAGTATTGCAAGCAAATTAATCTATTAATTCTTCTTTAAAGAAAGAAATAAGTTATTAATTTAAGTCTATACTCAAAGAGACAACTTTTTTTTTTTACTGATACAGAAGTTTGGGGATAAATTCATTTTAACAATAAAGAAAAGTCAATCCAACACATTATAAACACAATTCCAAAATATGTTGGTAATTTTTTCTTGAAAGTGATGACAAAAGGAGCAATTGGGTAACTATTAGAAGAGCTTAGTTATAATGAGCCTAAAGTGATCACAAGAGCGATAAAATATCCAAGTTATTAAGGTTATTTTGCCTATAACGTTAAACGGCATTTATGTATAATTAATACATATTTCGCTTGAACATATTTGACTAGAATTTAATTAGTCTTACTTTACATTTAGCAAACCGCATAGCTAAACCAACTCTAAAAAGGAAATGTAAATAACGTTACTTAATGAACATATTACCGTGATCAGATAAATATCATATATAAATACAGGCTATTTTGAAATTTCGACTGTTTAACAGATGAGCTGATTACAAGCCTGAGCATCCGCTAGTTAGCAGCTAACTAGCTAGCTGACTGTGGGATTTTATATGCTCTTCATATAAGGATATAAAAAAAAATATTTGAATGCTTACATTTGCGCCACTACTTTCTGTCGAAAGGCTGGACTCCTCCAATCACTATCAGGACCTGGGACCTCCATAACTGTTATTGCTGAACAACGTTAAACAAGCTTCTTCCAGTTAGCGATGTCTGCTACGGCTTCGCAAATGAATCATTCCACTGAGTCGAATCTTTTCAATGAAACGATTGAACCAGCTCAATCTGAAAGATTCATTCAAGAACGAACTGTTCTCGAGTCGAAGAAATCAGACAAATAAATCCACTTGAAATATAAGTTAGCAGGTCAATAGCTTTTTTATTTTTTGAAAATATAATTTGTTGTATTTCCGTTTAGTTATATTAGGAGTTCAAGTTAAACTACATGAGAAAAATGATAAATGTTATACCTTAAATTTTATATATAGGCTATTTTATTTCATTTAATGTTTATTTCAAGTGCCGAAAAGATATTTTATGGTTATTGTATTTTAAATTATAATAACAATAACATCAATTCAATAGTAGGTAAAATGTATAAGAGTTACTTTATCATATAGCCTACTGACTTTTATTTTCATTTTCATTTTCAGATGTGTGTAGGCTGGGGTGTGGTTACTGAGACATGGGTGACATGTCAAATGAAAGGCTTCTGCATTTCACACATCGGTTAACATCGGCATCCTGCCCAAACATCATTGTTCTTCATTAACTATATTTTTACTTATTGGTAAATAACTGTAATATTCTTTTGATTATTCTGTTTTATTTATTTGGTGGCCATAATCAGTAATGCTGAATGTAGATAAGGCATGTCTCATATAATTTACCCTATGTTGCATTACCACAAAGTTGACATTGTCTACTTTTAGACTTAACTTGTAAGGCAATGTAGACTATATATTTTTGTGATCATATTCTTGCCAAATTGCACTGCTAGGCAGAAGTTGCCAAGAGGACTGATGAGGTTGGCATATGATATCAATAACAAACAAACAAAAAAATTTGTTTCACTGATGTTTGTCCTCTAAACAATGAGCACATCTTTGTAAAGGATAGTGTCATGAATTTGAGTAGGCCTGTATTAATCAATGCAAAAGCTATGGCCTTAAGTTCACATGGTTTTAAGGCAGTTTTGACTTTGTTTGATGATCTCATAAGCATAAGTCTCATATCGAAGGTTCTATGATAAAGTACATTGTACATGTGGGGTTAACACCTCAGGAAGTGCAATTTCATAATCCATTTGCCCATATCCATGGTAAAGAACTTGACTAAAGGCCAGATATTATTAATATAACATGATAATATTCTCTTTATTCAAGTCCTTATATTAAACACAAATATTAAACCAAGACCTTCTATCTTTTAAATACTTAAGTAGCTATTTAAATGTGGAGACATTTTGGCTGGATACTGCTTAAAATATTTAGGCCTAGCTATACGATATATCCATAATTTCATAGCTATTTTTACAACTCATGTCAATAGCCCATGCATGTCATCAACATATGAGCCAGATGAGCCAACATGCCATCCAAAATGAGACCACTATACCAGCACCTCACAACCAATGGTCCCTCTAAGCTGCGCGTGTGCACAAAAGAAAAAAATTGCCAGGCAGAGGACTTGCGCGAAATGTGTGGGGAATGTGATGAGAATGATGTGAGGATTGGCAGTGAGTCGTGTGACTGTGCGGACAAAATAGCTCAATATGAGAGGCAACCAGAAATGCAAAGACATGTGAAATAAAATCACATCATCATGTTTTAAAGAAGAGTGGTTCAAATTCAAAATACATCATTATTTTAAATAGATGTTTTTGTGTGTGTGTGTGGGGGGGGGGGGACTTTCAGGCTTGATTAGATTATAAAAGAGTTCAAATATTCACTTTTCTTGAAAATATTTAGCTATAGATCTATATTTAAATGCTTCAGTTTGTTTTCATATTATAATAATATAATATGTAAACAAATTGACACATTGAAACTGATATATTATATCACTTCAAATACTTCAATTCGGGTTTTTTATATTAGGCCTTAATTGTATTGTGTTATAAGCCTAAATAAAGAATCTCACAAGAGTATTGTTTAAGGCTCATGTCATTGCCATTAAAAAGTTTGAAAACGCCTGCTAAATAAAATATTAAAAATTCATAAGCAATAAACACAAATTTAACTTTGACGGTGTACACAATTAATTGACTGTAAAAAACACTTGGTTTTCCCAAACCATCTCAGAGTAACAGCTTACTTTTCTTTCATAGCCTACTTTAGTATATTATTGTAAAGAACTGAACAGTGCTCAGGAGTTTTTGTAAATTATTTTTCATAGGAATACTTGTTAAAGACTGATACAATTAACATCACTATAAAAACAACAAATATCAGGTTACCTGTCTAGGCCTACTTTACATCAAGAGTCAAATAAATAGAAATGGCGCATTCAAGTTAAAAGTTACAACTGAATGTTGAAACCATTGTTTTTCTACGTATGCTGAACAGGTCAGGTAGCCTATAAAGAATTATTTTTGTCCGGGTGGCGAAAATGTGGCTCAATAGAAAAAAAGTTTTGGCCACTCGCAAAAACTAGGCCTACAATCTCCTAAGCACTAAGCAGAAGCGTCTCATTATCGCGGTTGAGAGCATTTGAAATGCCGCGCCTCAGCACGCCACTCATCTTTATTCTTCCTTTTAGAAACAGCCGCTCGAGGCGTTTGTGACGGGTGATCAGGCAGACCGGGAGCGCGCGCAGATCCGCCCTCCAGACGCCATTTCTCGAACGGTGTGGGGAGCTGAAGCAGCCTTTACACCAATCCCGGGAAGGAAGAGAAAACACAATGAACTGAAACATTTCTAAATCTTTTCGATCTTCTAGTCTCATGGAAAAGTCGTGCGTCATATAGGGGAGCAAGGTGGGAAACTTTCTGTTGCGAGATTATTCAGAATTCGTTGTGTGTGAAGACGTGTTGCGGGCCGCCATTTTTGTTACAGCCTTCAAAGTCTGTTGGGAGTCTAAATAAGAGACGCAACTCTTCCGTACTTTGGTGTAATACACGAAGAAAAACTCGCTGTTGGACGCAACTGATATATGTCGCTCGAATCGTTATGCAAGGCGATTTATTAACATATTATGCTTCATCCTGAGCGGACTGTGACGGAAGACGGCTAGCTGGCTAACGCGTTATATTGTCTCATAAGCTACAGCTACTTTCACGGAAGAGAGAGCGGAAAGGGGAACTTTGACTCCAAATACGCGTTTTTGGGTTCGTTACGAACTTTTGCGGTTGTTTAAACCTGTTCTACGCCCGTCGTGATTCTTGTGTTGGTGGAAAATTTAGCAATGCATCAAAGTTGGTTGACGCCAGTCGCAGCCTGTCTGGTCAAACGTCAGGTTGCGGTTCAGTAAGGTTTGGACTGTCGGGTCAGAAAGCGTTCGGTCGCTTGTAAGTATAGGCGTTTGCTGTTTTAATTTATTGCTCGTTTCTGTTTTCTTTTCGAGTTCATCAGTGACAAGTCTATTTCGAACTAACATGTCGTCTGCACGGTTCGACTCCTCGGACCGATCTAGCTGGTATTTCGGGCCGGTTTCGAGACAGGAGGCGCAGAATAGGCTTCAGGGACAGAGACATGGGATGTTTTTGGTGCGGGATTCGTCCACCTGTCCTGGTGATTATGTACTGTCAGTGTCCGAAAACTCCAAAGTTTCTCACTATATCATCAACTCTTTGCCAAACAAGAGATTCAAGATAGGTGACCAAGAGTTTGATAATCTACCTGGCCTTTTAGAGTTCTATAAAATACATTATCTGGATACGACCACCCTGATAGAGCCAGCACCAAGGTAAGAGCTTGCATTAGTTTTGACATCGTCACATCATCCACCCCTCTTCTCACTAATGCATTTCCCTCCCCTTCGTTCATATGGCAAGCTGTTTAAACATACATTCATTTCAACTTACTAGCGTCTGTTTGTGTCACTAGTTTAAATTGTTATTTACTTGCAGGTTATCAAATAAATTATACGTATCATAATCATTCAGTTTCACAGTGACACTTCATTCGATACCAGTACTGATTTATAAGCTACTAGTTGCAACTAGTCACAATTTCAATAGTGACAAGTAACACATTGCAAATGTTTCTGGTACTGGTTAACGTTTTACTATTCGTCAGATGCTGGTAATTATATAATTTACTAGTCCAGTAACAATTGTTTTTTACTGTATTCAGATTATTGCAACTACTAGTTACATTTTTATTTGAGTGGTCAGAATCGACACTTTTCAATTAATTGAACATGACAAGTCAAGTATATATCAATTGTGACTAGTGAAATGTTGCTGGAAACAATTAAAATAGATGCTAATGTCTTTAAGTATTGATATCTATATCACATTAGCATTAGCAATAATAAAACTGGAATAACAGCAATTTGTTACTGTTAACTGTTAGCCACTGTTAAACTACTTGCCATAACTTTGCTGGTTATTTTTCACATTCATTCTTATGCTTGGAGATACATATTGTCAAGGTGAGATGTGAGAGTGGTCAGTTAAACGCATCTTTAATTCCCCTTAATTTCTCTCCTTCCTGTGTTCTCATTAAGCCATGCAATAAAGAGAATTTAAGACATTTTTATTCAAGATACCAGGAAGTTGAAACATGTGAAAAGTGCATATTCAATAGTGGAATGGATATTGTCAATCTTAAAAACTCTTGTTCTACAGGTACCCCAGTACCCCTCTGCCCAGTGGTCCTATTCAGCCATCCGGGGGAATCGGAGATGAAAACCAGGAGTATGTGCGAACTCTTTATGACTTCACTGGTAGTGATGCTGAAGACCTTCCTTTCAAGAAGGGTGAAGTCCTAATTATTCTGGACAAGCCTGAGGAGCAGTGGTGGAGTGCCAAGAATAAAGAAGGCAGAGTAGGCATGATTCCTGTTCCCTATGTAGAAAAGCTGGTGAGACCTTCGCATCATCCCGGTCAGCCTGGCCATGGCTCACGAAATTCCAATAGCTACGGCATACCTGAGCCAGCGCACGCCTATGCTCAGCCTCAGACTCCATCGCCCATTCCCCCCATCACACCCGGCGCTGTTATCAACCCACTGCCGTCCATGCAGAACGGGCCAGTAATGGCCAAGGCTATCCAGAAACGAGTGCCATGTGCATATGACAAGACTGCCTTAGCACTGGAGGTAGGTAGCTAAATGTTGGATTCCCATAAACCAGAATTTGCCTTTGTCACCAGCGTGATTCGTCTGCTAGTTTCTGTTGTTTTATTGATGATGGATAATATGGGGCGGCCTAATGTACGTTAAAATCTATTTATTTATTTCAGTTCACAAGATTATTCAGTCAGCATAGATGTTCTCTGTCTGTTGATGTATAGGAAAACAGGATGCTGGGCTGGATGCCATAAACACTTTATGTAATGAAGCTATTTCTTGATGGTTTATAAGATTTAACTGGTGCAGTGATTACACATTTAAAGGGATTTTTACTCGTCATTACATTTGGTCAGATGGTGGTGGTGATGGAAATGTGAAATGACAAATATTTTCTCTTGATGACACACTTGTCAGCTCAGGCCTATGTCTCTGAGGGACTTTCTTTAGACAGGCCAATCAACATATTTTTAAGTAAAAAAAAAAAAGCCTTGAGTTGAATATTAGAGATAATAATTCTTCATATTCTCACTTCCCCTGTTTATTCTTAAGCACACTGACTTGTATTTTAGGTGCCACATATCTCTTTAAAAACTGTTTGAGGAGAGATGAAGCGAAAAATAAGCTTAGAGACCTACTTTTTTGTGTCTAATTTAGTGTAGTTTATTGGTTTGTTCAGGGTCTAGAATGAAATTCCATAGTCATGCCACATGGCAAGTCCCAGCACTCCTCCATTTGTTTCTACATGCAAAGCTTTGTCATTTTGTAAAGAGAAAATTACATAACCTCTCTCTTAGTCAGCCTGAGAATGTCAATTGATTCAGGTGGGTACAAGAATAAGGTAAAGAAACCTATGGTTCAAATGCAGATTTGCTTGGTAATTTGGTCCCATTTTGTATTTTTCCTTCTGTCTGCTGTATTTTACATATAAGTGAAGCTTGTGTATGGAAACAGGGATAATGACGCAGACGCACAGTTTGTTGTGGCCTAAAGCAAAATAGCCTGATTTAGAACAGCTATTTGCAGGAATGTTGAGAAAGTGAAGCATGTCAGTTAATGCTGAGGATTTTGAACTATGATTTGAAGTTTTATAATGCTTAATTTGCCTCAATTTGATTTTAAAAAGCCAATAATATTTTTTTTTCTCATACTAAACGTGAAAGTAAATGCCTGTTTTCTTTTTTGTCCTGTTTTTTTTCCCTCACAGGTGGGTGACATTGTGAAAGTGACTAGGATGAACATCAGTGGTCAGTGGGAAGGGGAGGTAAATGGCCGGAGAGGTTTATTCCCTTTTACCCATGTGAAAATATTGGACCCCCAAAACCCAGATGAGAGTGAATGATCTGGACCATGCTCTGTCAGCACCCCGTCAGCTCGCCGGACTCCATCAAGTCACAGCCGGTATTACGCTTGCCTGCCTTGGGGCTCAGCCGTGGTGCATTTCTCAAACCATTTGCGTGGCTTCTGACTGTTTACAGCTCTGAAATCAAACGGTTGTTAATCCCCCCCCTCACCTGGTTGCAGGTGGATCAGTATTTTTTATTTTATTTTTATTTTTTTGTCTGCCCTTAATATCCTGTTATTTCCACACATCTGCCATCTGTTCCTGTGACAAGGTGAAATGAGGCCTCCAACATTGACCTAAGCCTTCCTGCCTGCAGTTTTCTGCCTTTAGCTTTGACTTTTGCTAGCTGAAATATATTAAGAAAGGGATTATGATAATTATACCCTCTGGTTTGATTGCCAATTGTTTACATGTTTGGTCCAAAAAGTTGTCTTTTATTTTGTCTTGTTCATTTTCAACAAAATCCTAATGATACTGAAATGACCCTTGGTAATAGCCATGACTTGAAGATGAGGGTATGACTTTGCAGGATCTTAGAATAGCGACAACTGCACCACTCCTGATTGACCTTAGAAACGGACTCAACTAGTATGTGGGACTAGTCTACTGTAACCTTTTTATTTGTGCCATAATAACTTATCTGTAAATTGCAGTAGTAGTGTAGCTAGATGGTTGTGTCTCGACTCGGGGGATCTTTTGAATGGTGAAGGGTTTGCCTGTGGAGCTTTTCGCATCCAGTTGTGACTGGGGAGTAAAAACGCACCTCATCTATTCCATTGGACAAGCTGGAAATGTTCACCTGTGCAATCGTGAGCTCATCTCGACTTCCCCTCATCCTCTTCTACTCTGGTTACAGTAAAGTCTGGATCTTGCTCTTTTACATGACTGTTACATCACAAGGTCTCTGCTACAACTTTGACATTTTCTGCCCAATTTTGATTCAGCAATCTGACACGCACACAACGTTTTGGTTTTGTCCATCTGTAATCTGTTTCAAATTTAGCCAGATGTTGAATCAAGCATTTACTGTGTGTTGAAATAAACTGGCAATTTCTTAAAAGGGATTTAAAAAGCCTGCTGGTGGCCTCTGTGCATAACCTTCTGGCCAAGAGGTTAAATGCTGCTTCATGTTACGTTTTATTTGTCTTGTCGATTTTTCTTTTTCTCTCCTTTTTGAAATGATCTCCTATTTTTGTCTGGTTTACATCCGTAGCATCAAGTTAAAGTTAAAACATTCATATTAAGCAATAGACCAGCCCGTATCTTAAGTGCTCAAATAATTTAAGTTTCAAATGCATACTTTTTCCTTTTTTGTCTTGGCTAAGGCTTTAACAGTATTACTGTTTATTGTTTTACATTACAAAATATCCATGTGGTCTCGTTTGTTTAAAATGAAAATTTGTGCCTTTTATTTTCTTACACCATTTACATGTTAATAATATTTCCCATGGTTAACACCTGTGCTGGTGTATTACCCATTATGTACAGAACGAGTAAATAAAATTTATGTCTACATCTCTGTGCATTTGACCAGCTTCCTGTGTTCGAGTCGCAGGATTGCCATGGTCATCATGTCAGACCTGGAAATATTAGGGGTTTAAATTTGTGATATATCCAGATCTGGAAAAGTTATGAAATTTAATAAAATTTAAAAAAGTTATGGGAGTTTATATAGCGAATACTAATTTTTCCAGTTTTACTTTGCTCTCGATTGTATTTTTGTTTACATCTATTTAAAGATTACATGACATACAAATGAAAATCCACCACAACAATTTCTGCTATAGTCATTCCTAAAATAAAACTTTAGAAATCACAAATGGCTGCTCATTAAATGAACTAGTCAAATATAATTCTGGAGACTTCTATCTCCTAAAGTTGGTCATTTTGAAGCCCATGTTTCAATAGACATTTTGTTCAACAAAACTGTGATGTAACGGCCTGTTTAGAGACAATGTTCAGTATCTGGAACAAGAGGTTGGTTATTCCATCTCCTTTGAATTTTTTATTAGCACCAGTTGTGATTGTGACTGTGCCCTAGAGAGAAGGCATAATTAAAAGAATTTTAATGAAGTGTCCAAAAAAAGAAACCCTGTGCTATGATAACCTAGAGAAAGTTATGAAGGTCAAGCTTTGCATTTTTTTATTCAGTAAATCAGGATCCCATCATTTTGGGTATTTGGCTCTGACCTTGATGAAATGCATGTATAAACATAAACTTATCCCATCAGTTTGAGCAGAACGGTTGTGCGATTCAGTGCAAGAAAGGTTCCTAAAGGATCTTTTCACATGTATTTGCAAGTCTGAAAAGGAGGATTTGTGAACCCAGGCTGCGTTGGCATAGGTTCATCATGACAGTCTGCTGCAGCATGCGTGTAGTTATTGGTGACTAAGTTATATTTTGGAGAAAGTTTGTAAACAATCACTTGGAGGTCAGACAACAATTATTTAAAGGTAAAGTGTAATTTATGTGCCACTATAAATATAAGATTCCAAATCTTATATTTCTCATACTAAATGCATGTTCCTAATCTGAATAAGCTGCAAACTTGACCAGACTAGTTCATGTTGATCGTCAAGAGTGACTACACAACCAGACATAAGAACATTGACTCGACCAATGGAAGATAGGAGGAATGAAATTATGTTATGGGGGTGCAGAAATATACTTAACCTTTGAAGTGGCCTACAATTTCCTCCATATATATATATATAAATAATGCATTTTAAAATAAAAATGTATTTTTAGTTTTTAGAGATTTTTCCAAATACAAATGTATTAAACTGGGTTTTGTTAGTTAAAGAGATAGTTCCAAACGCCATGAGGGATAGTTCACTTTGAAATTATTCTTGATATGTTTTAGCTTACCTCAAGGGCATCCAAGATGCAGGTTTCTTTGTTTCTACAGTATTTTCAATTTTGATATTTTTAGGTCAAACCGTTCTTGTCTGACAGTCATATAATGGAGGTATATGGGGTCCACCTCAAAAACCATGCACAGAGAAGTCCAAATTAAACATGATTTAATGACTCGTAAATGTAAGTACACATTGATGGCCTAAGACACGAAACGAGCGGTTTTTGTGAGAAAACGAACAGTATTTATATCGTTTTTACCTCTTGCAATCACAGTCACGTCTAAGTACTCTGAGGACGAGGGCGCTTATGTCTTCGCAAGCGCTGGAAGTGATCTGTCTCACGTGTACCTCACTCATTGTTTACACAGAGATTTCAGAAGTGTTACCCTTCACTGTGAAGATCTAAACATATTTAGATATACAGGAAATTGCAATGTAAGAATATATCAACAACAGACAAGTTGATTTTTTATTTTTTTTGTCGCAACCGGGCAAGAGATCACTTCCAGGACTTGCGCAGAACGAAGCGTCCGTGCCTTCAGATCACTTGGATGTGACTGTGATTACAAGAGGTAAAACAATATAAATACTGTTCGTTTTTTCACACAAACCGCTCGTTTTGTGTCTTAGGCCATCAGTGTGTACTTACATTTACGAGTCATTAAATCATGTTTAATTTGGATTTCTCTGTGCATGCTCTTTGAGGTGGACCCCATAAACCTCCATTATATGACTGTCAGACAAGAATGGTTTGGCTAAAAATATCAAAATTGAAAATACTGTGGAAACAAAGACACCTACATCTCGGATGCCCTTGAGGTAAGCTAAAACATATCAAAAATTAATTTCAAAGTGAACTATCCCTTTAAAAATGCTGTCACTCTGCAAATTGCAAGGCGTTTGTGTTGGTCTAAAGATTCTTGCAAACAGATGCAGATAAGCTTGACAGCATCAACCCATTACCCCAGGACTGTATGTGTTATGTAAACCTGACAGAAACAGCAATTGAGGAGCTAAAAATAAAACAAATTGCACAATTGTTGCCGGGCTTTGATATTTATATTTATTTTTGGGAGCTTGAAGAGGTAGAAATGTAGAGGAGCTCACTTTGATATCCGGTGGATATTGTCAGTTGAATCAGAGATACAAAAGTAAATTTTTTGCAAGATTAAATTAGCAATGCATAAAATTAAATTATGAGATCTTCATTTTTGTAATTGCTGCTGTATGGCCAAAATTGGAGATAAGACACCAGATTTATTATACAATTTACTTTTAGTTGTTTTAAGTCAGAGCAGGCTGAAAACTGAAAACACAGAGCAAAGCTGAAAACACTAGTTGTGTATTTGACACTACTTGCTTGTGTAGGCTAATACATGACATGGAAACTT
Organism: Pimephales promelas; assembly: GCF_016745375.1. Next base: position 3,781,463 of record NW_024121322.1, read on the forward strand.
CAAATGTATGAAATCAACAGTACACTATGTGTCCTTTAAAAATATGCAAGTCTGTCCATATTAAATTTACTCCACGTGAGAATGCCAAGTGAATATTTTCTAGAAAACATGTTTAAAATGAACCATATCACACTCTCACTCACTGTGCTTTAGAAAGACCACAACAACACTTAATTCCTCTTCATCCGCAAGTTAAATGTGATACCACTCATGATGGAAATGGATTGTTTTTGAGAACAATCACTGGGTTTCTGAAACAGAGGTCAGCGCGGGCCTATTTTAGCCCATTACCAGCTTGTCCCAAGGCTAATTCTGTTGCTATATAGATTGAACCACCATAATGAGTGGGTGGCAGTCTTAAAGTGACAGTCGAAATATCAGCTAAAAATGGCACATTTCAAACATGTAAAGACTAAACATGAAGATCCGTTCTAAAATCACCAATTCAATTTCTATTTTCTATTCCGTTGCTGCAAGGTAAACCTCATCTCACAATCTGCAAAAACAATCTGTGTGCAGAAAGCCAGAAGCAATGTGCCTATATTTAGTCTTTTGATAAGTCTCCGTCAGCTGAACCTTTGCCACATCTGTACATTTTAATTAGAACAACCAAAAAAATACATGCATCCTGGCTATTATCTAATCTTAACTGAAATGATGGTAGAAGCATTGTCTAAAATTGCAAAATATGCATTTATTGTTGTTATATTGATTATTTTTTATACTTAAATCCTTTTAAAATACCAAACTTATGGAAAATTGTTTCCACTTCTGTTTGGAGATGCTAGTTGGACTTGGACAGAAATGACACATCATAATTTACTTCTTTGGCTACTTCTGACACACGATGAAAACATTTGAACAGAGTAGCAGAGTAGCTTTGTAGCAGAGTGAATGTTCTCAGAATGTTGTCTTTGTGTTGTCTAAATCAAACTTGAGCACTTCCAGAATCTTCACGCTCCATTTGGTGGTGCTGACGATTAAACATTTACAGGACATACGCCACTGCCTTCTGCTGTGGAAATGAGGCCATGTTGAGTTATCATGACTCCCCACTGGCTGGATCTGGGTCAGATATAGAGTCAGAACCGGGGCTTTATTCTTCTCAATATACACTGTGCCCTCACCTAGTAAGAAACTAAAATGAGTAGGTTTAAATCACTATTATTATAATTCACAATCTGCATTAGGCTACCTAATATTTAATACAATACATAGATAACAAGCAACAATAAACATTAATGCTGTATAATATATGCAACAGGAGAAACAGGTCCAGTCCGATGGAAGTCTGATGATGCATGTTAAAAAAAATAAAAAAATAAATAAGGATCAACTGGTAATCTGGCATCATCAGTTGTGGTAGAATAACTGACAACATATTTGTAGTTATCGAAAATAATTCTTAACCTAAACACAACATTTAAACACTTAACCTTGGTTATTAAATATCACAAACGTTTATGAGCAAATAGGCCTAAATCATGCTCTAACATCTTAATATTTTTTTGTACTGTAATTTTCATAGCAACGGTTTTTAATGGGTTTTTGAGACTTGTCATAGTGCATGAATAATGTTTTAGCAGGGGACTAATCTTTTAGAAATGTCGCCATCTGTTGGTAAATTGGCATGCCCCGTCTACGATTAGCCTACTAGTCTACAACTCAAAATATTTTTGCACCACATCTGATTTGTCATTATAAAATTTGGTTGGATCCATAACTTATGTTATACATATCATACATATACATATACATACATATCCTAAGAGTTATATTAATCATCGATCGTCCAACATCGCTCAGATTCTCTCCTCTCCTGCACCCAGGGCAGGGTTGCCAGGACTGTGTAACAAAATTATCCAAGTGTCAATCAAAAAAATAGCCCAAAAGTAGCTCAATGTCCATATCCCAAATATCAAAACTCATTCCATTAACATAGCCTACCTAAAATACATATTTTACAGTCACTGTTATGCAAAATGAAAACCACTATTTCGTTGTGATCACAAAACTTAACATCAGCACAGTTTTATCATTGGCAGAAATTAAAATATTTCAATACAAGCATTTCAGACAAATATGATTTATGAAATATGTCAAACCTTTAACCCATGGGAGAAATAAAAAATCACCCAATGTCACGGGGAAACCGTGGACATGGCAACCCTGACCCAGACAAAATAATCATCCAAAGCACCCACAGCAAAGGCATAATCAATCGATTACTTTGCCATGGAACAAAAAGAAATATTAGTATAATATTAGATACTTTCTCTGTAATTAGGATATAGCCTGAACAGATTTTGCCCTCTGGTTTTTTTCTCCAGATTAACAGATCTTTAGCAGACATCTGAAAGCTGTCTTTCAGATGTCTGCTAAAGATCTGTTAATCTGGAAAGCATCTACTGTGTAAAAACATCAAATAAACATAATAGAAAAGGCAGTTTTACATACATTCTAAATTTTAAACATCTTAAAGACATCTTCTATGTGCCTATCACATTTAACAAGAAACGATACTGCGGATGAATGAGTTCCAAGAATCAGCTCAGCAGACTAGAGGAGCATGTACACCTCACCACTCCTGAAGTCAGTCGGCCTGACCCACAGAGCAGCAATTCTCTCTGCCTGAGGAGAGAATTCATGTCGCGAACATGAATGACTCACCCTATCAAGAACGGTAAGATATTTTGGCCAGAACTGACTGGAAGTAAGAACTTATCAAGAGGAAGTAAGAGCTGTTGTGGTTTTCTATGGAAGCAATAACCTACGAAAACACTCACTGTGTTGGATGAGCCTACTTAACAAATCATACACATTTATTTGAGCCTATAAACTTAAATAAGAGGTTTGTTTTTAAAGATGATCACAGAAGTAGACATTGATTATTGTATTTGGGTTGCCACTTCGTGTTGCTTGCCAATTAACCACCGTTTGCCAGTGTTTGTTTGGGCTCAGTAGTGTAACTGCCCTCTCTATAAACCAAGACTTTGGAATAAAACGTTTAAAATAAAATTAGAATGAACTTATTACTCCCCGTACTTTATCTGTAGTTTATGGCGGTCCAGAATATTATGCAATACTATATGTTAAACGTTAGATGGCAGTATTGGCTTGGTTAGTAAAGGGCACTCTTATCCATACTCAAAAATATGTGTCGTTGCACCATGTCACTGTTTAACAGAGTTGTATTGCTCTTTATACTTTGCCCTTTATGGGACTAAGTGTTAAATATGCATTTAAAAGGGTGATGGCTCACTGATAGCTCATTTGTGTCTTATCACATATCCTCAATTGTGTTTAGAAACTTGCTAGTGTATGTATTTGACCCTTCTTCAAGACTTCTTAGCTTATTTACAAAGACCATTTTTAACTGCTGAACAACATGGCAACATGATCGATCAAACCAGCATTAATAACCAACACAAATATCGAAGCCAGGATAAATAAATTCAAAAGGGGGATACACACATTCCCAGGATACTAATCCTTTTGTAAATTTGAATATTAGCCTACTTTGTGTATTTTTTAAGTAATATATTTAGTAATATAAGTTTTAATTTTTTGAGAGATAGTTTAGTTATGCTATAGCTTAGGCTACTCCATGCTGTCATTTCTGAAGGTTCAACCTAAACTTAGTCTTCCTCCATAATGAATAAGTCCCTGAGCAATTTTGGGGTATACTGAGACCGTGTAGTTCTGGTTTCGTCCTTTTCCGATCACAGACCATCACACATGCACGTCCACACACACCCCTGTCCTTTTGTCATCTGAGAACCTGAGCTGCTGCTAATTGTGGTGCTGGCAGGATGCCGTAGCCATTATGGGCCGTCTGTGCAGCGGGCTCTCATTGAGAACCATGGCTAGATGAGCCACCTCTGCACCACCGAGCAGGACGGCTGCCAAAATGAACTCAACAACCTCTTTGGTGTGCCCTTTGGGTCAGCTTACACAGCAGCGTACCATTCTGCTGAAATCCCTGAATTAATGCAGAGAGGGAAGAAGAGTGGGAGGAATGACTCAAGCGAAAAAGGAGGTACACAAAATGGTGCTCACTTTTATTTGCTGTGTCAGAGTGGGGCAGTCCAACACAAAGGGGTTTACAAGTCGTGATGTAATGTGAGAATGTTTGGAGGGGGGGTAACAGTCATGTCCACGTCATGTGTTCACTTTTACTCAGTCGGTGGTCATCAAACAGGCATGGATCCAATAGGGCGCTCCTTTCCTTTGTGTTTTGAAGTGTTTCAGTCTCTGGTTTTGTGTCGGCTCTTCACTTTTTGACCTTGCCCTGGGCGGCCACTGCCTCCATGGCTTTGCGCACCGTTTCCTCGTCTCCCAGGAACTGCATGGGTTTGATGGGCTTCAGGTCCTTATCCAGCTCGTAGACGATGGGAATGCCAGTGGGAAGGTTGAGCTCCATGATGGCTGCATCTGACATGCCTTGACACAGATGAAGATCTTGTCAAATATAGTTCTTGAAGTTTTCTAAGCCTTGACCTTTCCTGACCTCTGTGACCTTTACTTTCTAAAGTGCACATCTCTATAGCACTCTAGGAAGAATGCAGAACCTTTCTGCTAAAAGGTTATGCCTGTAACAGGAACCTAACCCCCTTCTCATCTCTTCTGTTTATGAATGAGGGCTATAAATAGTCTCTATGTCATTGGGGATCATTGAAGCCTGATGGTCAGACACGTTCTATGTCTGAATGCTAGATTTCCTCGTTCCTGTCTTGTTCATTGACATGCTTAGCTAACATGCAGTTCTATTGTATAACACATCACTCATTCGCTTGAGTCCCTGAATAGTCTTTTAACTAGATGATACTCACCTTCTAAGTGCTTGACTATCCCACGCAGGCTGTTCCCGTGGGCTGCGATTATGACATTTTTGCCGGCCTTGATCTCAGGTACAACAACCTCATTCCAGAAAGGCAGGGCACGAGCAATGGTGTCCTTCAAGCTCTCGCAGATGGGAAGCTCACCCTCTTTTAGACCCTTGTAGCGCCTTGACTGGTAAAAAAGAGGAATGCAACATCATCAAACCTGCAGTCATCCCCACATAAGTGTTTACATGAGTTTACATGTAAAAGCAAGGTTTTGTATGCATTAATGAATTATAACATTAATTTAAAGAGACCTATATATATATATATATATATACTCTAAAAAATGCTGAGTTGTTTTAACCCATTTTTTGGGTAAAATATGGACAAACCCAGCCATTGGGCTACATTTTTAAATTACATTTTTAATCCAATGGCTGGGTTTGTCCATATTTTACCCAAAATTGGGTTAAAACAACCCAGCATTTTTTAGAGTGTATATATAAAGTAGCTTATATAAAGTATAAATTATAAAATTAATTGTTATTCAATTTGAACTATTAATTGTCTATAATTAAGTATATAGTCTGATTCCTTTGTCTTACCTCACTGATGATCTTGTGGTATGAATGGTCCTTATCCATTGGAGGAGGGGGAATATCGAATGATCTGCGCCAAATCTTGACCTGCTCCTCTCCGTGCTTGGCTGCTGTCTCTGCCTTGTTCAGACCAGTCAGACCACCATAGTGACGTTCATTCAGACGCCAGGTGCGTACTACAGGCAGCCACATCTGGTCTGTGATCTCCATGATGGTCCAAAGAGTCTTGATAGCACGCTTCAGAACGGAGGTGTAGCACACATCAAACTTCATGCCTGCATCTTTTATGGCCTGAGCACCACGCTTTGCTTCCTCCAGACCCTTTTCACTGAGGTCTGCATCAAACCAGCCACAGAAACGGTTCTCCTGGTTCCAGGAGCTCTCGCCGTGGCGTACAATCACTAGACGATGAGCAGCAGCCATTTTGAAAGAGTTTGTGTTTTACTACAGTATTTTCCAGAATAAGCCCACCAAACTCTTCCCTCCTTGCTGTTGTGCACGCACTCTGTGACAGACAGTGAGCCCTGCGTGCCTGTGCTATTCTCTTTTTATAGCAGTCTGGTATGTGGCCCGTCATGAATGTCATATCTATGCTTTGAACCAATCACAATGTTTCACTTTTAGAATGACAGTTGAACATTCCTATTGACTCTCATGAGTAAGGGGGCGGACCGGATATCTATCTGCTGCTCGAAGGGCAGAGGTCATGAAAGGATTCGAAATAGCAACATGACTTTTAAACTGAGAGGTGTGGAGTAAAAGTGCAAAGATCAGAGTCAGCCTAGATATCAGAGGCTAGTAAGAGGCCATCAGTAAATACTGTAGTTGAAATGTAGAGAGAGAGCATGTGTAGAGGCTCCATAATGTACAGTACAAGCTTTTGAGTTTCCAAGCTTTTTCTATGGCTTAAAATATGTTTTACTTGAAATACCCCCTGAGGATTTAAGTAATGTTAACTAGTTATAATGTAAGTTATAATATGTTTTCTATATATATATATATATATATATATATATATACACACACACACACACACACACACACACACACACACACACACACACACACACACACACACAATTGTATATTTGTGATATTATCAATATTATATAAACCCTTCATAAACATTTACATTTTTTTAAACACATCTTTTTAGATTGTTGTAATTCAGCTTTGGAATTACAGTTTTAAAATAAATTAATGTATGTTCATGCAATATTTACATACGTGCGTATGTTTATAATAAAACATTCCATGATCTTAACTGCCATTTAAAAAACAATTGAGTCTGCAAGTGAAAACATTGACTTCTTTCTATTGTGTGTAATACCACTCAAATCCAGCAGAGGCGATGGTGTATTTCCACAGGTAAAGCGCTGAAAATAGAGCAGTAACCATTCCTCACATCCCTCCCTCCCCTTTCCTCTCTTCCTCCTACTTTCATCTCTATATCTGCAGTGGAAACCATGTGCTGTATGTATATATTTTTAACCTCTATGTTTCATAATTGTGTTCAAATAATTCCATGTGACGATGCACAATGCAAATAATAATTTTCTTAGTTTTAGCCTCTTGGCCTTGGTGGCAGTCACAGAGTGAACTTAAACATATAATTATAAAAATGTATGATAATTTCAGAGCAAAAACCTCAATTTATTATACACTCCTACTTGCACATACATCTGCGCATAGCTCTCTCTCTCTCTCTCCCTGTCTCTCTCTCTCTAACACTGCTATTGATACTGCATTGTCAGAGTTTAGAAAATCACTTGCGTCAGAGCTTCTTTCTGGCTATATAAGCTGCACTGACTGCGGTAGGAGCAGCAGATCAGTGTTTGAAGGCAGTTCGAGCTGACTGTGGTACCGAGAGGCACAGAGCAGCTTGTCCTTGGAGCCATGAGTGCCGTCGGGTTTGACCCCTACTTCTCGTCCTCGTACAAGCGCTGGTATGTGGAGAGCAGCCCCCGGGTCTCTCAGCGTGGCCGTTCTCGCACCACGTTCTCCACACATACCCCTTCTCTCTCCTCTCGCCTCCACTATGCCTCCCCCGGACGGAGCTCCGCCGGACTCCTGCTGAGCAGTGCTGGCCGCTCTGTGGAAATGGACATCAGCCACGCTGCCCAGGTAAGCTCCGAATTCCGGACAGTGCGAACTCAGGAGAAGGCCCAGATGCAAGAGCTCAATGACCGCTTTGCCGGTTACATTGAGCGTGTCCATGAACTAGAGCAGCAGAACCGTGCCCTGGAGACTGAGCTGCTAATGCTGAGGCAGAGGCACGTGGAGCCGTCCCGCCTGAGGGGCCTGTATGATCAGGAGGTCCGCTCTCTGAGGACCGCCGTCGAGGAGGCCCGCATGGAGAGGCAGGCCGCGCTGAGCCACCGTGAGAGCATGGAAGATGCCTTGAGGGGCCTGCAGGCCAGCTACGAGGAAGAGGTGGTTGCCCGGGAGGACAGCGAAGGCAGGCTTCTGGAGGCACGCAAGGAGGCCGACGACAGCACTCTGGCCCAGGTGGAGCTGGAGAAAAGGGTTGATATATTGCTAAATGAGCTGGGGTTCCTGAAGAAGGTCCATGAGGGTGAGATCTCAGAGCTGCAGGCCCAGATTCAGTATGGAGCTCAGATCGCCGTCGAGGCGGAGACTGCCAAGCCCGATTTGTCCAGCGCCCTGCGGGACATCAGAGCCCAGTATGAGAAGCTGGCTGCCAAGAACATCCATTCAGCTGAAGAATGGTTCCGCGGGAAGATGGGCCACCTGACGGAGAGCGTGGCACACCACAGTGACGCAATGAGGAACTCCAAGGACGAAGCAGGAGAGTATCGCCGTCAGCTGCAGGCATGTGTCCTTGAGATCGATGCCTGCAAGGGCCTGAATGAGTCTCTGGAGAGGCAGCTCAGGGAGGTGGAGGACAAGCAGAGTTCAGAAGTTGCTGCCATGCAGGTTAGTACTAGAAACCTCTATTTGAGTTATCGTGTGCTCTCAAACCATAATTTTAACATTCATTAAAATGATCCTTTCCTGCAGGATACAATCAGTGATCTTGAGGATGAACTTCGTGCCACTAAGGGTGAAATGGCGAGATACCTTAAAGAGTATCAGGATCTTCTCAATGTCAAGATGGCCCTTGATATTGAGATAGCTGCTTACAGGTATGATTGCTAATATGACATCTGTCATTTCGATTCGTTTCGATTCTTCTGATTTGTCACATAATCTTTTGCAGGAAGTTGCTTGAGGGGGAGGAGTCTCGCTTCAATGTGGGTCTGGGAGGTATGGTCGGTGCTTACTCGGTTGGTCCTGTCTATTCCCGGCCCATGTTCTCAATGTCCAGCAGCATGAGCTCTGGAGCCCCCTACATGCTTAGTTCTCGCCTGGTCAGTGCCTCCCTCTCAGCTGATGAGGTCATCACATCCAGTCAAGCTCAAGAATCTGCAGCCAGTCCAACCCAGGAAGAAGAAGAAAAAGAAGAGGAGAAAGAGGAAGAAGAAAAGGAGGAAGTAGAGGAAGAGGAAGCAGAAGAGGAAACAAAGGAGGAAGTGGAAGAGGAAACAAAGGAGGAAGCGGAAGGTAAGATTCAGATGCAAGATCATTAATACAAATATTTTATTATTCTAAATGTTGACAGGAAGTGCATAACTAAATTACTGTTTTAAACAGGTGTTGAACAGGAAGAGGAAGGTGAGGCTGCAACAGAGGAAGAAGAAAAGGGGGATGAGGTAGAGGAAGAAAAGGAAGCTGCTAAAGGAGAAGAAGGTGACGAAAAAGAGGGAGACAGGGAAGAGGGTGAGCAGGAAGAGGGGGAGAAAGCTGAGGAGGAGGAAGTGGCTGCAGAGGATACTGAGACAGAGAAAATTGAGGAGAAACCTGACACAAGTGCTGATAAGGCCACAGAGGAGACTGAGACAGACAAGGAACACACTAAGGCAGAAAAAGACAAGGTAGAGAAGGAAAAAGCTGAGCCTAAGGCTGAAAAAGCCAAAGAGGAAGTAGAACCTGAACCAGCCAAAGAGAAAACTGAACCTGCACCTGAACCTGAGTCAAAGGATAAAGGCAAAGAAGAGCCTGAGAAACCAAAAGCAAAAGAAAAGGGAGAGTCAGAAAAGCCTAAGGTAAAAGATGAGGGTGAGAAAGGCAAGAGTGAGAAAAAGGAAAGTGTGAAGCAGGAAAAGGAAAAAGAGGAGAGTGAGAAACCCAAGGGAAAGAAGTAAGAATGTTGAATCTATAACAGCACAAATACCAGTAGCCTGACCTGCTTCTCTATAGTCTCCCTTCAGTCTGTTACTATACCAATGAAACTCAGAGCAAATTGCAATACAATGTTTGAAACTAAAGTCAACTTATCAGCTTTTAAAACTGGGATGATCTGCATACCTGAGTGAGTGTTTGTGAAGTAGATTCTATTTTTGAATGTAGCATCAGTCTTGAAATAGATTGCAATACGTGAATCTTTGCTGCCAGTGCAATAAAAACTTTCTTCTTGATGATCAAAATGTTTTGCTGATTTATTTCATTGGGTGTAATACATTTTTAATAGTTTCCTTATGCAGAAGTACCCTGTCTGTTTAGTTTGCTGAATACCTATAGATTTTTAAACATTTGTAAAAAAAAAAAAAAAAAAAAAAAACAGTAGATGCAGAATACCTAATGTGGGAAAACTTCATAAACAAAAAAGATCTTTATTAAGATCTCTAATGTCTGTTTAGTTTAATGGATGCCTTTGCACAAAATTGCATGTGACATTAATTCAACCGTTCACTGCACTTGTACACAATAGAAGGTTTCAAAAGAAGTACCTCTAAAAAAGTAAATCCTTTAAAAGAGTGTTTTACGGAAAACGTTTGTACATAAACATGCACATAGATCAGGAGGAGATAAAATTAACAGTAAAAAGAAAACAATAGTGCATAGAAACTTGTCAAATGGGAACCTGGGATCTGTTTTGAAGACACCAAGTTCAATTTTGCAAGTCACAGTCATTAATTTCAGTTAAATTGAGCATTTTTCCTTTAAATTTAGTTTTACTTACTACAGTACATTAGACACAGTACAAAAACTACTGCAGTACTGGCAATTTGACCAACATTACTAGTGAACCGTTATAAATTATTGAAGTTCATAACTTGTACAGCACAAAACTTGAGGCACACATTTGAATGAGCCCTTAGCAGTATCAGGGAACTAAACCCTGAGCTGTTTTTATCAGTAGCACCTCATTGCAGTACACGAGATCCAGGAGGCAGAGTTGGATCCAGAGATAAGGGGTGGAGATGGGTAGGTTAAGGGGTGGGTTTAGGGATCAGGGGGTGGAGATGGGTAGGTTTAGGGGTGGGTTTAGGGATCAAGGAGTGGAGATGGGTAGGTGGGTTTGGGGATCAGGGGGTGGAGATGGGTAGGTTTAGGTACATGTAAGGTGGGAAGAGTTGCATCTGGATCCAACTCCTCCCCCTGGATTTTGTGTTCTGCAGTGAGGACCATCTCGTTTTTGTACATAATTCTGTAAAAGTTTTTGAATAGACAGAAGCACTTAGATTATAACAGTATTGTCACTTTTTTGAATGATATGCACCATATTTCATAATATGTTGTCCCAATTTTATATTAGTAATGCCTTGCACAGTCCAATATGTTGCATTGTGAGCAGTGTTGTAAGCAGTGTTACCCCTTAAAAAGTAACTAATTTCGTTAGTTACTTTTTAGAAAAGAATTGCGTTATTTAACTTTTGCATTACTTTTTTTTCACCTGGTCTCAGCTTGTCTTTTTAAAAGTTACTTTTTGGGTCAATGTAAAGGCCCTTTCACACCAAAATAAAATAATAAGCTGAAAGCTTTGCTTGAGCTGCGCCCTCTACTGTACAACCGTAAATTTGCATTTCCTTCAGCCTCAGAAGGAAATGCAAATTTACGGTTGTACAGTAGAGGGCGCAGCTCAAGCAAACCTTTCAGCTCTTTTACTAGTTTACTCCTATAATGCCTGATGAGTTTGGAGAACACCTGACAAGAGTATATATATAATATTTTATATTTAACTGTGGGCATTGGGTAGTTTTTATGATGGGTTCAGATGGGTTTGCTGCCAAAAAGCTCTTTTTTTAGTTTCAACTGACCATAGATCCGACAACTGTTCCGACAACTGAAAAGTTGTTTTTTGGATGAGCGAGGAGGATTTTTCTTGAAACCCTCCCAAACAACATGTGGCGATGTAGGGGGTGTTTGATTAAAAAAAACAACAATAATAATCCTTTTTTTATAATAATGATTCTTGAAGAGTCTTTGGTCACTCAACCTTTCCTCCGCAGTAAGACAATATGGACACACATCCTCTTCCTGGCAGATTCATAACATCTTTAGTTCATTGGAACTTGCCCTGATGGTCAAAATTGTCAATTCTTTAGGTATTTTCTTATAGCCACTTTCTATTTTGTGATGCTCAACAACCTTTTTCTCCACATCAGAACTATATTCTTTGGTTTTACTCATTGTGATGAATGATTAAGGGAATTTGGCCTTTGAGTTTCCTCAAAACTCAACTTTTGAGACAATTTCATGTTCCTAGTCACCCTGGTGTGCTAAAAAAGGTCAATATTAATGGTCAGAGATATTTTACTCATAAAAGATTATAGGGATGCCAATAATTGTGGCCATGTTTTGGAGAAAAATGTTTATTTTATAATGTGATTTTCTCCACACTTTCAATTTACTTTTATTTTATGAAAAATGAATGAAATATCAAAAGGTTAATCAACGCAGATTTATTTTTACAGCCATCTTTGATCATATTTACCAGGGGTAATATATATATGAAGAGTTCAGATGCAAAAGCCTCTAAGTGCCATTTGAAATTTTCTTCTAAAATGATCATTTTTATCAAGCTTATATATTCAATTCAGTAATTTCACTTAAATGACAATTAATAGGTAATCCTCATTGCAATTTCTTAAGCTTGATAAAAATGATCTTAATAGAAGAAAATTTCAAATGGCACTTAGAGGCTTTTGCATCTGAACTCTTCATATATATACAGTATATATATATATATATATATATATATATATATAATTTTTATACGATTTTATGGATTTCTTTTTCATTTACTTGCTGCCATGTTTATTTTCGAAGGCAATCACTCAGAACTTGCTGTGAATGTTGATAGTATTATTCTCTTACGAAGAATATGTAAACCATGTGCATTAAAAATGCATGCATGCCATATGCTTATACCACATGAGGAAAAAAGACAACAAATGTTTTGTTTTTTTTAATATGATGTTTATTGAGCAAATGCTGCTGAGAAATTCATTCAGATGAACAAAGACATGGGACGGCAAACGGTAGCACCTCATTAACGGTAAGTAGTAGAATTCAAGTCAATCCTATGCATACAAGAATGTATGTGCGCATTGACAGGTTTATTTTCAAATGCACTCATCAGGTAAACATAACTGACAACGGTAAAAAGCATGTTTAAGGCTAAGAGTTTCTTAGTTGCTTTATGTACTGAGTGTATATGACCGTGGGCTATTTTCACCATCGCCTTTGTCCATTTTTTGTATTTTTTTTTAATTTATTTTTTTAACATTTTTGGCTCAGTTGGTGTCCTCGCAATAATAATATTTATAAGGCTACTTTGTCAGAAGAACATATCTCTACGACCCTTGTTACCCTAACTTGAAGCAAATGTCATTCCCCACCACTCCGCGACTATTTTATATTAGGGTGGTTATTATTCTATCTCGAAGAACGAGGAGCGCGCTCCCCCTGAGCTGGCATGCAGACGGCACATTCAAGTGACCGTCCCCCTCCCCCAGGTATTGCAGTTTGAACAAAAGTGAAAGTGAGTCCCCGGCGTCCTGGACCACATATGCAGCAGAACCCATTTAAAGCCGTCACTCAACATGCATTTTTTTAGCTTGCCGCATCTTGTGGCTTCTCTCTATGCTTGTTTTTGTTTAGTGTGGTTAATGTAATTAGGTACATCTGTTGATCTTTATGATTTCTTGGTTATGTTCATTTTGTGTTGATTGCTTGAATGCCTCCTCCTACATTCCTCTTCAGTCGGCTATAGCTGTACGTTCGGGCCTAATCTGCTTCAGTGGACTTCACGGCCTTCTCCGGGGTTTTGGAGACCACTTTTTCCCCGACGCTCTCGTCCACCTCCTCTCCTTTCTCGGTGACGGTAACAGTTTTTGTGACTTGTTTGACTCCGCCTTCCCCAGTCGTGATGGTCTCCACCGTCTTGGTGATGACCACCCTCTGGCTCGATTCATCTTTGGTTGGGCTCTCATCCACTCCGTTGGAGACCACCTTATCGGACTCGTTCTTCTTGTCTTTCTTGGCCATGTCTCCATTCACGGTTGCCTCTTTCTGTTTGTCGTCAGGCTTTTTTTCTGGTTCACTCTTTTTCTCATCTGCTGGTTTTGGGGAATCTTTAGTTTCAGCTTTCGGTGGTTCTGACTTTGGCGCCTCTTTCTTGGGTGGTTCTTCCTTTGGTTCCTCTTTCTTAGGACTCTCAGTCTTGGGAGACTCACTTTTGGGGGCTTCCTTTTTTGGAGTCTCTGTCTTAGGTGTCTCCTTTGGGCTTTCGCTCTTTGGACTCTCACTCTTTGGAGATTCTGGTTTAGTCGTCTCCGTCTTGGTTTCTTTCACAGGTGCACTGTCTTTTTCAGATTTGGCCTCTTCTTTCTCCTCTTTTCCCTTCTTGTCTTCCTTTGCCGTTTCTGTTTTCTTAGGCTGCTCCTTTGCTTCGGCTTCTTTTTCATCCGTTGATCCTTTGTCGCTACCTGCATCTGCCTCATCTTTCTCATCACCCTCTTCTCCTTCTTCTTCTCCTCCGCTGGCCTCCTTCTCTTCTGCTTTCTCACTCTCAGGAGAGGCCTTTGCTTTGGGTGACTTAGTTTCTTCGGCTTCATCTTCTGCATCATCTTCTTTCTTGTCCTCCTCACCCTCCGTTCCCTCCTCTCCCTTCTCTTCCTCCTCATCAACCTTTCCAGCTTCTTCTTCTTGTTCTTCATCACCTCCTTCTTTCTCTCCTTCCTCTTCATCCTCAGCAGGGGCTCCAGAGGCTACTTTGGCTTGGGTTGAGGCAACCACTTCCTCCTCTCCTTCTTCCACCTCACCTTCACCTTCCTCTCCTTTCTCTCCTTCCTCATCGCCACCTTTTTCACCCTCAGCCTCTCCCTTCTCCTCTCCTTCATCTTCCTCTTTGGCAGCTGACAACTCCTCTGCCATCTCAGCCAAAGCCTCATCCATCTCAGACTTCTCATCCTTCACCCTCGTCTCCTCGATGATCTCCTCCACAAATTTGTGTTGCACTTTAAGTTTAGGCGGCTCACTTTTGACCTTGGAGCCTTTGGTGACGGTCTGGCGATATGGGAAAGTGCTAAAGTGGCTCTCCTCTCCTTCAAGAAGTTTTCTACATAAAAAAAGCGAAAAGCATAAAAGAAGGAGATACAATTGTGGTTTAGGCTATTATCTAAATTATACGGAAAATTTCTCTGAAATATTTTTTTTCTTCTACAATTCTACAATTTCTACTAAATTTGTCAATATGTTCTCATTTGCATGGTTTATAAATGAAATATTTAAGTAAAATTTAATATAATAATAATACATATTTATCAAAATTGTAAATAAATGATAAATATTGCTCGAAATATTTCCATTTATCAAATATGATATATTATATATCAATATTGTATTATGAATATATTCATTTTAATAAGTACAAATAAATACTCATTTGCAAAATTGATCCTAATCTTACCTGTATGCTGCAATCTCAATATCTAGTGCCATTTTGACATTCAAGAGGTCCTGGTATTCACGAAGATGCCGTGCCATCTCCCATTTCGTGCTCTTGAGTTCATTTTCCAGCTGGTGGATGGTTTCCTGAATCAGACAAAATATTGTGACAGCTTAGTCAAATAAATCTATTGCTGAAGACTGGAAAAAAAAACTGTCATAGTCTCCAGTTTATGCATATTCTTCACATGCTCCAAGGAACTCTTTTCGGGTATGATGCTCATATTTTCTCTGCACAAATTAAATTAATTCACAGAATTACTGTATGGCTTCAAGGACAATCAGTAGGTGCATTGAGTTTATGTGCATGAGGTGATTCCAGGACACAGCCAATGAGCAAACCCTGCCTCTGCTCTGACTCAGCAAACATTGAGGACTGCATTGTGGGTGTCTGTCTCTCCTTAACCCTTTCTAACACCATTCCACTGCACCTATGATGTAATGAACCCATATACGCAAATCCTCTGGTGAATGTCCATTTCTCTGCTTTTCATACTGTACAGTAGTGAGCATGGAGGAAATAGCATTAAACAGTCTATGACTTGATTTTATTGAAGAGAGCTGCAACACATTTTAAAAGTCAAAGTGATTTATAAGGGACTACTGCAGCAAAGGCTGCAACAGTAGTCTAACGATAAGATTTTTAAATGACATATTCTAAAATCGAAGAACATTATTTTAAATTATCAACACACACAAAACACTATTACACTCTAAAAAATGCTGGGTTGTTTTAACCCAACTTTGGGTCAAATATGGACTAACCCAGCCGTTGGGTTAAATTTTTACATTACATTTTTAACCCAACATTTCGGGTTTGTCCATATTTGACCCAAAATTGGGTTAAAACAACCCAGCATTTTTTAGAGTGTAGATACCATAATGTTTTTCACCATAAAACAACGCACATTTGGAGGATCATACGCATATTAAGCTCCCTTTTAGTTGAAATGTCTAAATTAAAAGTTATGCTATAGAAATACCCAAGTGTAAAGCATATGTAGCCTACCTGAAGGCTGGAGAGGTCATTGTTGTGTCGGTCCTCTATGTCGTTCAGCTGCCTCTCCAGAGACTCTTTGGTTCCTCGGACAGACTCCAACTCGATGGTTTTGGACTGTAACTGGCGGCGATAATCTGCGATCTCGTCCCGTGCGGATTTGATGGCGCCTTTATTTTGCTCAGCGGCCTCTGTGAGTTTCGAGTAGCGGCACACGAACCAGTCTTCCACCTGCTGGAGGTTTTGCGTCGAGTGGCCCTCCAGCTGCGAGCGAATCTCACGCAGCGCGTCGGTGATATCCGTCTTCTGGTAGTCCCTCTTCTCCACGGTGATCTGTGACGCCTGCACTTGCGCTAACAGATCGCTGAGCTCCTCTTGGTGGTTGTTGCGAATAAACGCGATCTCGTCCTGCAGGGACTGCACTTTCTTCTCCAACTCTGCTTTGACGAGTGCTGAGTCGCCCATGTCCTTCTTCAGGGCACGGACGATCGCTTCCGTCTCTTCCCTGATGCGGGCTTCCTCGTCGAAGCGGTCCCTAAGGCGCTGGATGTCTACGTCAATGTGGTCGGTGTCCAGTTGGATCTGCGCCTTCTCGTTGTGGATCTGCTCCAGCATGGAGCGCAACTCCTGCAGCTCTTGGTCGTAAAGTTCGCCCAGCTGAGACTGCGACACCTGCTTCTGTCGCAGTGCCTGGATCTCCGCCTCGATCTGCTGGTTCTGCTGCTCCAGAAAGTGCACCTTGTCGATGTAGCCCGCGAAGCGGTCGTTGAGTCCCTGGAGTTGTTCCTTCTCATTTGAGCGCTTGTAGTCTCCATTGAGGATGGACGTCTGAGTGAAATCAAGGCTGTCAGTGGAGCTCAGAACCGTTGAGCCGTAAGCTCGCGCCACCGGGACGTTGAAGCTTCTCTTGTAGGAAGAAGAACTCGGGCTTGCCCTCGACCAGGTCTGGGAGCGGAACCCGCTAGAGGGGCTCGAATAGCTCGTCCTGGTGTCCATCACCCTCCGGTAGGGACTCCCTATAGTGTCTATCGAATAACTCATCCGGACGGACGGGGTGTGGACGTGCAGATGAACAGAAGAGTGAGGTAAAGTAGTGAGAGGTGTGGGGTAGCCTATGTGGCTCGTTCAGCGCTGGATAGCAGCTCTACCTGCCTTTATATAGCCGAGGAACTGTTGCGAAGAAACTCAGGCTTCTTTTGACTGGACCATTGATCCGACGATGTGGGAGGGTCCTGTTTGCTATACTCTTATCTGTATCAGTATTTCAGATTCCTATTCACTCAAAACGAGTGCTTGGGTGGCTAATGATCTATAAAAATAACTTTCAAAAATATTTTCTGTTTGAAGGTTTCTAAAAAAAAAAAAATACTTTTAAAGACTTTTTAAACAGGACACGATTTGTGATTTTCATATAGGCCATAAACTATGAGTATTCCCGCATCTCTGTTCGCTATCGTGCACATTTAGCCCACTAAACGTTTGCGGTCATAATTTAAAATGTAAAAACTCAATTGAAATTTTATAGCTATAGGTGTATAGACCTTTTTGTGTAAAAATAAATACATTTTATGCTCATTTTTAAGACGGTCCCTATAACCAACATTTTCTGTAAAAAGCACCCTCCAAAAAATTGCACCCTGAGTGGTTGTAAAAAGTTTTAATTTCTTACAGAATATAATATACGTTGGTTGCGGTAGAATTACAATATGATATCACGTCTTAGGCTATTTATTATGATGTTATAGGACTACAGAGTCTGATCACGCAGCCCAATCACTGACTGAGCGTCCACAGTCAGCACCAAGGACAGCGGCCAGTTTCTCAGACACATTCAAGGGCATTTAGCTGTAGTGCTAAGTCAACAATGAAATTACTATTTTCGGTAGCGCTTTATTTTTAAGGTGATGTATTTGCACATGTTGCATAACAGTAAATTATGCATAATTTTAAGTAACTAACTCTAGTTACATATTATAGTAATATTATGGTAAGCACACACTGTCACTTTAAAGTAAAGTGTAACCCTATTTCCTTTTGAAAATGTGCATTGATGCATTTATTGATTTCTTAAATGAGAAACACTGAGCAGACATGTGCCTGGTAAAATAGGCAACAGTTTGCATGGCTATCTATTTATTTTATAGGTTATCTATTTATAACCTACTGTAAAATTTGTAATCACAACATATTTTCTTTTGTCAAATCAACTTAAATAATTCATTTAGTTGAGATAACTTATTATTTTGAGTTTCTGATGATTAAATTAACCTCATTTATTGTATTAACTCACTTTTTCCAGTTCAATCAACTAAAAATTTTAAGTCAGCCAGGTTACTTACTTTTTTAAGTTAAACCAACAATATTTTTTTACAGTGCATGTACTTTTATTGTGTCATCCTTGAAGTTAGGAAGCACCGCTATACTCTGCTGCTAAACATTATTTGCTGCAAATTAGTGCAAATCTGAGTTTGGCATTTTGTGCTGGTTGACGAATTACTTATTTTTTATTAACCAGAATCCTGCCGTTTTCAAATAGACATATGCGAGTCATGCATTGGTCTGGGATGTGTCAGATAGTGCATGGGTTCCTCTAACAGAACACCTGCTGCTATTTGCTTCACATGGAAACAAGGATTTGAATTTAGAGTAATCTGAAGGAGATATGATGCATCAGCCTGTCTGACCTCCCTCTTTCTAATGAAACCTGAGAAAAATGAGCAGAAGGGCTGTCAACAGGCTCAGCATGCCAAAAATGTGCATCATTTTTTTAGCAACATTTTAGAGTTTCACTATCTGTGTAAGCAAACATTTTAAAGATATTTCAGTTAAGAAAACGCAACCCGAGAGTGTTTAGATGGTAATTGATTGATCCAAAACTGCAGTCGCCATAGATAATTCAACCAAAGTGCTTCATTCGGAGATACACAGTGCTGAAAGTCACTCTGACCTTATACAGACATCTAGCAGCATCTGCTAATTTCCAATAGCCTATTTTCTATTGCTCAGCAAAGTTTAATCATATCACTAGAAATTCAAAATGATTCATTCATGTTCCAAAGCCATTCCTATTAAACCAAGAGAGGACGATGAAGTTGTCCCTTTGAGAGGACTAAAATTAGACATTTCCAATGAATTATATCCCTATTTGCTTTGTCATTGGATTCACTGTGTCTGAGCACTGAAGCCAGATTTAGCCAGCGTGCAATCATGCAGAGAAGCAGAAGAAGAGCTCCTGAACTCAATGACCTTATGTCTCTACTGTCCACTCTGCATGTCCAGCCCTGAGAAAAGACCATCCATTTTAAATGTGCAAATCATCCCTGAGGAGCAGGGCGCCTGTCGCTCAAGGTGCTTTTGTGGCCATGCAGAGCAGGGCAGTTTAAAATTCAATGCAGGCCATCAGTAATGCTGCAGAGCACGCCCTTACAGTACCAGCCCACTGTGATGATGTATTATTAGAGATCCAGCTATAATGTGACGATATTACGGGCAGTGAACTCAGAATCAGTATGGCGTGATGATGAGGCACGTACGCAGTCTGTGATTTATTAATAAAGAATGATGCGGCGCATTAATGGAGGCAGACGCTCATGTAAGTGACTTTCACAAGAAAACGTCTGCCTAGAACAGAAACATAACAATTCTTATGGGATCTTTTAATAGTTGTCATATGAATAAAGCATTGTTTGGTGAAAAACAAAAAGTGCATACAAACGGGTTGCAAAAAATGTGGGTTGCAAGATAAGCTCTGGTACAAATGCAGTGTAGCAGTGCAGGAAGGCTTGATGCTGATTTAATTCTCTGGAGGATGCTGTTGTTAAATCAGCCCTGAAGGGATTCTTTTGCTCGTTTCTCCTCTCCCGATGAGACCGGATGACTCAGCAGTAACCTGTAGACAATGTGAGAAGTGCATTATATCTACATTGATCTGCGTAATTTGTGATTCATTTAAGGTTTCACCTAACTTCAACTAAACATTTTCCATTCCATTCCTTGCCCTCGCAGTGTGTTTTTCTGCCTGCAATGTTTTATTCATGACCGAGGGGAGAGTTAGAGAATGGGTTAATGCGTGTGTGTTTGCAGGTAGGAGTTAGAGAGACCCCTTCTGGTCTCTTTTTTAGCTGTGATTTATGGCCGTATTTTTATCATCGCCCCCAAGGTGATTAGCAGAACGAAGATGTCGGGAGTCAGCATATTGACGTGGAAGCAGAGAGCAGCGTCATATGAGCAGAGAGCCTTAATGGTCCATGTCATGGACAAAATCCAACCTCATTAGACACTCTTACAACATGTGTATAGACTCATGCAATCAATGCACTTAATGCGTTGGAGTAAGTAAAAAAACCAAACATGCTTCAACATCCTATCTCCATATACTCTGCAAGAGAAAAACTGCAGTAGATGTTATAAGGATCATGAGTAATATGCTTTAAATAAATGAGCCTGAGAATAGCATAATATCAAATGCATTACCGTTTATAGATTTATTTGAATAAAAATTAATACCTTTCTTCAGCAATAAAGGATGCATTAAACTGATCAAAAGTAAATGTAAATGCATTAAGAATAGGAAAATATTTGAGGGTACAGCCATTTGTAGTTGAAACCATAGTGCACTCAAATAGCCCAATAAAGCACAGCAATACCATTTTAAATTGATTAATACATTGTTTAATTGAGGATTATACATAGTTTTTATGACAGAGTTCAAGATAAATCTTTTCATTACTATTTGAGCTGCTAGTTTGCTAAGTTTCAAAAGATTATTAAATAGCAAGAACAAATTTCACGGAAGTGGCAGCCTTTCCGGCACACAGTATCCGAATCGCTCACTCGTTTTCATTCACTCCTTCATGTAAACTATATTAGTGGAATAGTGAATTAGGGCATAGGGCCATAAACTGGGAATTTTCGGAGCGCTTCAACTTGTGACTGCTGTAACACCAGAATGCTGCAGATTCATAAGGATAAATAAGGAGGCTAACACTCACAGGTTATTTTTTGTGTTTTTAAAGCAACACCAAGTAACTTTTCCTCTGTGGTCACCCTACAGGTTGGAAACGGAATTGTCCATGACCGCTGTCGTAAATAAGTTAGCCTACCGCAGCCCACTGTCGCACGCACGCTAATTGTTTATCCAGCACCGGCTTTGGAATGAACGATGTCCACAGACAGCATGATTTCAAGAAAGTATTATGTATTGCGACATCAGAAAAGAAGAAAAACAAATTAATGACTATTGTAACGCTTGACGTAAAGCCAAATTTGTAGTTTTCTCATTGTATCATTACAACTACAGAAACGCGTCTCGATCTGGCAGTCTTACATAGCGTGGTTATAGCAGATAAAGGACCGCAAAGCGAATCCAGAAGTGCCTTTCACCCTGTTACGACTTAATGAACCACTGAAACGATTACTTAGTAATCTTTCACTAATTGATTACTTAGTGTTGCTTTAAACAAACCAAAAAAAATTATAAATCAAATGTAAATTCATTCCAGTTACTCTTAATGCTGTCAGAAGCATTTTACATTTATTCCAAAATAATAACTAAAGGCAGTAAAAAAAATATATTTATTTAAATATGGTTTTGTTCTTTTTAATAGTCAAATTATTTTCTCTCTCTCTCTCTCTCTCTCTCTCTCTCTCTCTCTCTCTCTCTCTCTCTCTCTCTCTCTCACTCTCTCTCTCTCTCTCACACACACACACACACACACACACACTTTATCTTGCACTTAGGTGTCACAAAGCCAAACAGATTAGATCTGCTTGCTCAAGATTCCCAGGAGGGGTTTTTTTTATTGGGCAAAAATGATGACAGGAGAAACTGTGTTCATTTAGCTCACCCCCAGGAATGCGAATGACTAGTTGTTGAACGCACTCCCTCACCCCATGCATCCAATGGATGAGTAGCTCAAATCCACTATCTCTGCATTTTAAAGGTAATGCAGGACCCTGGACACCAGTGAATGATTGAAAAACTATAGATTGCTTTAGTCTTGCGTTTTAAAGTGTCTTTTTGAGTCGACTGTCATCTTTGCTTTTACAGCATATGTCTACAAATAGGAAAGGGAGGGGTTAAAATGAACTTTTCAAATTTCAAATCAATTTTAGATTTTGTTTTTATTGACATTACTGTTCAAAACATTGGGGTCGACGAGATTTTATACGATAAGTTTCTTGTGCTCACCGTGGCTGCTTTTATTTGATCAAAAATACAGTAATATTGTGAAATAGTATTTCAATTTAAAACAACTATTTTATATTTTAATTTAAAATGTAATTTATTCTTGTTGAATTCCAGTATTTCAGTATTTGCTTTCTCATATTCACAACATCTTTAATTTTACAGCAATTTATAAATCTGAGAGATTGGATTGTGCCTGTGTTTTACGGTTGCTAAATCTTACAGGGGGGATGTAGGCTGAGTCACATCTCCCTCTCGGGACATCATCAGGTTGGAGGATGTGATGTGATGATGTCATAGAGAAAGCTTCGTGTGGATAGAAAAGGGAGGGGTTGCCAATACGCAGTTTATCTGCAATGCATCAGCAGCTTCCTCTTGCATTTTCCTTCTCCCCTTCCCCTCTTTCTGATTATCATACCTAAACTATTGATAATGCAACGAATTGCAATGTTACAATTGACATCCTTGAAATGCAGCATATTTGTGTCACATCAGCAATTTTTTTTGGCATTTTTTTTTTTGTGTCCCTAAGTTAGACTGCTTTGTGGGCGGATCTCTCCATCATGTGGTCTAACACTAACCAATCCAAAATTGAGTCCTTCATCAGGTGAAAGCATTCAAGGAGTGTCATCGCATCACTGATGTCTATCTCGACAAATTGTCCCTCTCAGGGGAGAGGAAAGGAGATTGCTTACCCTTCATAGATCAGATTAGCCAACAAAAGATGACTTTCAGCAGAAAAGGAGCAGGATACATGCATGCACACACACTTGCATGGACTCGCAAGCTCTCGCTAAGTCTATTGCATCGCTGTGATGTATACGCAGCCATCCAAATGTTTCTATTACTGTGTTGTTTATGATTGCACCAAACATTTTCATCACCTTTCTAATATGACTCTAGTTTACGTAGCTAAATGTATACACTGATCAGTCATCATGTCAAAAGACTGTGGAACGCTTGCTTTACTTTTTGACAAAATGATTTCACCGAGCAGACTGAAACAAATGATAGCCAGAGGTGGACAGTAACAAAGTACATTTACTTGAGTACTTAAGCACACTTTTTGAGTATTTGTACTTTATTTGAGTATTATTTTTTCTGGAAACATTTACTGTAACTTCACTGCATTTGAAAGACAAAGTCGTACTTTTTACTCCGAGTAGAACGTAACGTCAGTCAGGGGATGGTTTAGGTTGCAGCTGTTGCATTTTGGGTGGAAATGAAAAGATTGAAAGTCAGTCTGACATTGGATTCTTGACATCAATCTGATTTTCAACGTTGGGTTTGGTCTTCCAAATGCCAATTCTGTCATTGTTTTGGAGCACACTAGATTATATATAACAGTAAGGCTAACATATTCATACTAAAAGCCAAAAAACTTTTCATAGAGATTCAATCCCACTACTAGAACTGTGTTCTTGAAATCAATTTGATATTGATATGAGGGAATAGGGGCGATTTCGGACACAACCAATATTCCGATTAACGTAAAAAAACAACAACTATATATTACATGTTCTGATACACATGCACTTTTACACTGCCTAATTTCAGGGCACAGAAATGTAACCCTGCAGCTTTAAATGACCATGTAATTGATTCAACACCTCATCTACAACTGCAACTATGCCATAATAAAATGCTGAAGAAGAGCTGAACATGTTCGTTTCTGATTTTCGGTGTCAGGCTACTATTCAATGTAACTGTAATATGAGGCCATGTTTTTATTTATTTTGAATCAAATAACCCATGAAATAGTGTAATTAGAGAAGGTCCACAGATAGCAAGTATTTCACATACTTGTCAGAGCTGCTATACCAGGATCAAGTTCAAAACACTTGTCCTAGCAGACAGTCAACGACAAGCTCCCTACTGATGCCTAGAAATGCTGCTCGTCCACTCCGGCTGACCACCACATCATGTCTTGACATTCTTGTGCCTCACTCACCTTTCAGATACCAAATTGCTTCTAATACGATTCATAATTAATATACTGAGAAAATATGAACTATTGATTAAACAATATAGTCAATTTGTTCAACTCATTAGTAAACCACAAAGGAAGGCATAATAAAATAGTGGGGACAAATCTCTCACTCTTTTGTTTTAAATGACTGCAAGCAGACTTAAATATATGTGAGGTTAAAGCAGGTAATCACTGTTTATATTTTTTTTTAAATGTTTTATCCAAACAATAAAACATAAGATAATTGATCCTTTAGCCTTAAACCAAATGCATATACATTATTCTTTATACCACAATCATTTACATCCATATTCATAAAAGACTCCATATACTTCTCCTGTGCAATCTTAGATTGTAGCCTAAAACAATATTCTGAATTGTTCACTAATTCAGTTATAAAATATTCAATCCAGAGCATAAGCCTGAGACATGTCCAATATTTTACATTCTGAAGCTATAGCATGCTAAATCATGTTAATAAGCAGAAATGGTAGCAAATGAGCAAGGCCATTTGAAGGAATTCGGGGGCCCCAAGCAAAATAGACATGAAGGAAAGTGTTTTTTTACAGATGTGTCCAACCTGGGTTGGGGAGCGCTACATGAGGGTGCTGCTCTGGTCGAGCACGGAGCAGAGCTTGCACATCGACTGTCTAGAAATGAAAGCTGTTGGTTTGGCCCTGAAAACATTCCTGTCAAACCTCAGGGGTCACCACGTATCAGTCCGCACAGACACCATGTTAGTATAGTGGCCTACATAAATTACCAGGGGGGCTTCAGGTCAAGAGACCTGCATGCCACATGCTACATTATATTTATTCATTTAGCTGACACTTTTATCCAAAGCGACTTACAATTGCTATATATGTCAGAGGTCGCACGCCTCTGGAGCAACTAGGGGTTAAGTGTCTTGCTCAGGGACACATTGGTGTCTCACGGTGGATTTGAACCTGGGTTTCTCACACCAAAGGCATGTGTCTTATCCATCACCACCCACGCTATGGCGAGCAATCTCCTTTTATGGGCGCAGACCAATTTTAGCTCATTGAGAGGGGAGGACCCCGGCTCGGCGCCTCTATGCTTCGAAATGTGTTTTTTTTTCCAGTTGGTGCTCGAAAAACCATGTAGACCCAGAGTCATGTGAAATATCAGTGGTTTTTATATTGCCTTTTTTGGGGCCACTGTATTGTGCTGCATTTTATTGCACTGCATTGCTATAGTAGGCTACTGTGCAGTTTTATGATGTCCTGGATTGTATTGAGCTGATGTGTTGAGCTTTCTCTGTATTATATTGTGCTGTGCTATACCATCCTGTGCTTGACTCTGCTGTGCTGTTTTCAGGCTCTTGTAAGGGCTCTTTGCCTGCTTGCAACTTCTAACAGTAGACAACAGAACAGACAGTTTCTGAACAGACATGTTCCTTACAGTAATTTGCTTTTGTCTCTGCTAGAGCCAATTAGACAAGTTTACACAGACAAGCTTAATGTGCCAGGGGTTTCTGAAATGCACTTGGTTTTCTTCAACTGCCTCTGCAGGATCATCAACTTTTCTTGGCTGCCTCTTTTACATAAAAAACATGTCAGAATTGAAAACATACTCATATCCATGAAAGAAATATTATTTTGCAGTATTTTCATTTGGCAGAAATATAATTTTGCAGCAGGAAAAAAATGAGATCACTGCAGAAACAGCCGAGGGTGGAGACAAGAGACACTGATTTTTCCATATTTTTTTTCCTATAGGTTGATGCCACTGGATGGTTAATGCACAGACTTTCAGATATTTAGATTCTCTGTCTTCTTCCTTTAGGAGCAGTATCTGATATTGATTCAAAAGCTAATGCAATGCTGTCTCACCTCGCTGGGTGAGGGAGATATATGGATTTGATTAGTTTTATGGCAGACAAGGGCAGCCAGCCTGTCTCACTGCAGCCCTGAGTCACACCCAGAAACCCTGCCCGGCCCACAGCAATATGCAGCTTGAACAAATCGAATCAGAGAAACACAATATGATATAATGGCATGTGAGCAATGTTGCAACAATGAACCACAGATAAACTATCTATTTTTACACTGTAAAAATGAATATGCTTTATCTAATCAATAAAATTGTGGCAACAAATTACAAGCAATATTATTTATTAAATTGAACAAATTAGAATTGAGTAATCAAATTAATATTCTAATTAATTCTGATTTGTACAATTTAATTAATAATATTGCTTGTAATATGTTGCCACAATTTTATTGATTAGATAAAGCATATTAGTTTTTTCAGTATATTTACATAGATAGATCTATCTAATCTAATCAACAAACACATTTCACAGACAAATAATGTTTAATAAACAATTAATATAAATTGACACATTTATATAAAAAGTAATATTAAATAATTTAATATGAGTAAATTATTATTTATAGTATACTTTAGTCATTCCTAAAAAAAAGAAAGAAATGACTAAGAATCATGCCACTGAAGACTGTAATAATGGCTGGTGAAAATTCAGCTTTGCCCATTCTCCTCTGACCTCTAGCATCAACAAGGCATTTTCGCCCACAGGACTGCCGCATACTGGATGATTTTCCCTTTTCACACCATTCTTTGTAAACCCTAGAAATGGTTGTGCATGAAAATCCCAGTAATTGAGCAGATTGTGGCACCTTCTGGCACCAACAACCACACTACGCTCAAAATTGCTTAAACCTTTCTTTCCCATTCTGACATTCAGTTTGGAGTTCAGGAGATTGTCTTGACCAGGACAAATACCCCTATGCATTAAAGCAACTGCCATGTGATTGGTTGATTAGATAATTGCATTAATCAGAAATTGAACAGGTGTTCCTAATAATCATTTAGGTGAGTGAGAAACGTGAGCGCCGTCATCTTAATATTATCTTTGAACGTCCGGTTCTGTATATTTATGGCATCACTGTCGAGGAGTAATTAGGTGGTGAAGTGGATTTACTTAGGCCCTATTGTAGAGTTAACAAAAGTCATCATGAGCATTGTAATGTTTATCATAAGCATTCTAAAGCAGAAGTCTTAACAAATGTCGAACGGGAATTTTTTTATACGAGCAGCAGTTCATTCAACCTATGCAAGATCGCTGTGAAAATGCAGACCGGAAGTCAAGACAACGAGCGCAACGCTGAAAAGGGAAGGGGGCTACATAAGGTCTATATCATTTAAAATATTAATTATACTGTTATATAGTGTTTGATTGTGTTAAAATGCATTCTAAATAAACATGAAAATGTAGTAAAGTGAATTACTGCAGAAATTCCCTGCATAGGGACCCTGTGCACGGGAACACATGCTAAGGTTTGTGCTGCTGTGTTAGCTCTGGACTGGGCCGGTCCGGGCTGAGGGAAATGTGCTGCGTCCGCAGGCCCGCTAGCTGATATCTGATGTTAGATGGAGGTGTAATTGATAATGGTGCAGCCTCTTTTCTGCACTGCAGAGCTGCTGTACTTCCTGTTCATCTGAGCGTGTGTTTGTGTGTGCGAGTGAGAGTTTGTTTTGGTGGTGCTATATTACATTCAGCTAGAGATAATATGCTGCCCTCTGTTGGACAGAGGGAACACAGGGCACTATGTAGTGCTGACTTGCAGATTTGAAAAATTCTGCTGAGACAGCAGAGGAGGAAGGTATACTGGCTACATCTACTAAGTTGTTTCTCAATACATAGATGCATTTTTGTCATAAGAGCCATATTGTGTTATACGTGGACAATGAGTTGATATGAGGTGACCTTGGGAAAATGCATGCTGGGTAAGAATGGACTGGGGGAGGAATATTGTCTAGTGAAAACATGAGAAACTGAGAGGAAATGGGTGGGAGAGGCAGAAAAAAATAAAAGAGAGGATAAGAAACAAGTATTGAGTAACTAATTATTAAGCAACCCTTGTGTCATTCAATCTCCTTGCTTTTGTACTCAGTATAGAGGTTGGCTGTGTGTGTGTGTGCATATGTGTGTAACCATTTATTTTTTATAAATATCATCAATAAATAATAATACAATAGTATACAATTATTATTATTATTTAGTGTTTTGAGCAAATTTTGTCAAAAATATTCACTAAATATTTTTTTAAATATTTAGCACCACTACAATGTCCCAAGGACTTTACCCTACAGAAATATAAAATAATTTTAATAACCACAAGACTTCATCTAACGATGTCCAAAAGTCTGAGACTTTTTTACTATGTTTAAGTTTTAATTTGAATATTTTAAGTTTTCGAATCAAACTTATTCTAAAATCATGACAAAAAATGTGTAATGAAAGGCAAAAAGTTAAGTGAATTTCACAATATCTCAATATTTGGTTTGTTTTTAATGACAGCGGCACTTAAGCAGGGTTGAGTAAAACGTGCAATGTCTTCCAGCATGATGTGAGAATGATGCAATGACCATCATGAGTTTCAATAGACGAACATCTGACTGTGAAATGAAGTTACAATGTCAATCTCACTAATTTACTTATATCAGGTGTGGGTTAAGAAATGTGAGGACTTTAAAAGGACTTTATTTGATTTATTTGATCAAAAAAATAAATAAATAGAACACAACTGAAACCTCCCCAATAGGGAGAAAACCC
This sequence comes from Pimephales promelas, assembly GCF_016745375.1. The sequence continues at coordinate 3,810,436 of NW_024121322.1, forward strand.
AGTCCAGGGCAGCAGGACTGGAGCAAGGCACGACAAACAGGCAACGCTTCAAAATAGATGATCATTTCACACAGGACTGAGAACAAAAAGAGAATAGGAAATCATAGGGGTAACAAGTGAGAGCGGGTGAAGAAAATGAACCAATAAACAGGTAACCAGAGGACGAGACCAAAAGGACAGAAGCGTACAGATGTTAGGACACCAAAAACTGAACCAAGACTAGGCCGAAGTGTCAGGATCCAGACACGACGCCTCGAACACACAAAACACAGACATGAGAGCACAAGGCAGAACAACCCCAAAGCTCACTGAAACACAAGATCAACACATTACTGTCAGGATCCCAAACTAAGATCAACCTGACAAATTATTAACTTATTGTTAATAATCTTAGAACTTTCCATTTCTTCTCAGGTTTAGATATTCTGACTTTAAGCCTCATATTGCATCACAAAAGAAACGTAACAATATAAATAGGTGCTTCATTCTAAGGAGGAGGTTTTTTTTAACTGTGAAAACTTTTTCTCTTTCATCCCACGTAGTTCATCTGCTGTTTAATTCCCTCTACACTGCTTTTAGATCAAAGACTTGGGAGGATCACAGGCCATGGACCTTCTCTCTCTCAATAGACATCTGAGCGTTGTGTTCCTCCTCTGGATGTGTTTCACTCTCAGTGTCGTATAGGGAGGACTGTGCGTGTCATGGCGCATTCGGCTGAATATCATGAGATCGGCCCAAGTCCTTGACGAAAAGTCCTTTCCGGATGTCCCCAAGCATTTCTTGCAGTGTGATGAACGCAGGCCTCTGATCTCTGCAGATTCCTATAAATATTTAAAACTCTGAATGCAGCTTTTAGTAATCGAGATACGCAAAGCTTCCTTTTCCCCTCACCAAACACCTGTGCTGAAAAAAAAAAGTGTTGCAGAAAATCTCATGCTGCATACAGTTTAGAAACAGTAGGTAAACATGTACTAAACATAAAAATCTTTTTTTTAAATATTACAACTATTACTAAATTATACAATATTTTCTTTTAATGCCATGATAACTGTTGTTTATTTGCGGAATTTTCAATAATAATATTAAAAATAATATGAAAAATATATCAATAATATTTTTCTGACATAATCTGAGACAGTTCTTTTATTAACAGCTAAGTTGTATACATCTTTCTGATTGAGTATTTATTTGTTTGTTTGTTTATTTTAATTTTAATGCTTATAATTTATTCTTCAATGCCATGCCAATTGTTGTGTATGCAATTTCATAGTGTTCCACTGAGACCATCATCTGTAGTGTTTCAGCACAGTTTTGAGTGTTATACAAGCTATTTTTAAATGTAAGCTATTATAATATATCATTTATTTAGTCATATTAATTTATGTAATTTTTTGTAATTAATGATTCTTAAATACCATGCTAAATCTTTTTTTGATTACGCAAATTATGCAATTTCCAATAATAAACAATTTATGATGACATTATAGCGTCAATCTGACTCATTGTTTCCCATTGTAAAGTTAATTTCATTTTATTTAGGCTATTACACACTTGTCCCATATGTTCAGGCATGGTTAACTGATAGCACAACGGTGAAAATCATCAATAAGCAATTACATGCTCATTAGCTGTTGACTTAAAGATGTCAGTTCCAGTCTTTTCACAGCAGTAGTGAAGAGTTTATCCAACCTCTTTCTATCTCTCTTTCCCTCTGACATTCAATCCTTCCTGTTTCATCTCCTCTTTTACATTCAGTTGTTCCACTCGACCTCATTTGTTCACAATCTTTCATTACTCCTGCTCCTCAAATTCACAGCCAACGCCCAGCTTCTGCAGTACTGCAGTCTCTCCTTTTCCAAAAGTCTCACCCCTCCTCTTGATCACTCTCTAGTTATCTGCAGTGAGGAGGAGGGAGAGGAGGAGAGATGCCGTGAGGAAGAGCACACCTCGCGACTCACGCTGCTGCAACACACCCCAGGATCAGATAATCACAATTCATTGCCCCGACGGTCACTCAGGCACTTAGAGGCTTGTACATTTACAGGAGCGTGATTCATAACCCACGGCATGCTCTCTCTAGCGCCGCTTGCATGACTGTCCTCCCTCAGGCCTCTTATTAATCCCAGCTCTATGCCAGCATGGTTCTCGGTTCTTCATGCTGGGGAAAAATGTTTGAGACCTAAGCTGGCCTATCCCATCACAACAGTGTTGCTTAATGTTACTAACTTGCATAAAACATTAAAGATGTTGCAAAAAAAGATATCTTTTCAATAATTCTAGCCTTTGATGCTTCAAGAATGGCTTGAATTCATTGATTTATTGAAGCATAAACTTGCCGAAAACATTAAACGAGGATGAATTGCACCTTGCTGCAATTTTTAAGATATAAATATGATTTATTTAATGTAAAATAAATAGGACTGTCAAACGATTAATCGTGATTCATCGCATGCAAAATAAAAGTTTGTGTAGCCTATATAAAATAATTATACACAGTGCACCCACATATATGATGTAAACACAAACTTTTATTTTGGATGCGATTAATAGCGATTAATCGTTATATAAATATTATAAATAATCTTCATATACTACTTACAAATCTTATTATATTATAAAATTATATTATAAAATTATATATTATATTATATATTATAAAACATTTATAATTTTCACAGAGCCAGTGCCATTTTAGTATTGTTTATATTGAATTTATTAAACATTTTAATCAATTTGAAGCCTTTATTTTTTTCATTTTCAGTTTTAATTTTAATTTAAGTTTGAGTAATTTTTGTTGTGTTTATTAGTTGTTGTTTTTTAACTGTAGTTATTTACCACTGCATTTTTAAATAAAAGATGCAGTTATTTATCTTACATTTATTTATTTTTTCACTTTTTTCACTTTTACTTTTAGCACTTTATATCAATTTACAAAAATGATTTTTACAGTTTTGGTTAACAACATCATTGTTGTTAATGGTAAGCCAGACCAGTTCTGTCTGGAAGTCAGAGGTACTTGAGTACTGTACTTATAAGCACACTTTTTGAGTATCTATACTTTACTTGAGTATTATTTTTTTCTGGAAACTTTTACCTTCACTGCATTTGAAAGACAAAATCATACATTTTCCTCCAGTACATTTCCATGTTTTGACAGGTGGGATAAGTTCGCCACAGTGTAAAAAGTCCAAAACAAGTCCAATCCTTGGATGCACTACCATGGAAAGAAGAACCTGTTTCAGATTGGGCCTAAATTGAATCAGCAAAATAATGAGCCATCAGTGGAATGGAAGAGTAATCAAGATATGTCAGGAGATGTGATTAGAATGGATTGTGCAATTCTTAGAAACTCCTACCTGACAAAGACAAATGTATTAGATTATAGAAGGTTTCTCTGGAAATATATTTAGGTTTCCTATTTAAGAACAGGATCATGCAAGAAAAAAAAATGCTTGGGCAAGTGAGAACAAGGTGCAATGAGGATATGAGCAAGCAGAAAGTAATGCTTGCTCATAACATCATTCAGATGTCCAATATATAGTGAAATACTGGAGAAAAATAAGATATTTTATGAGCTCAGCATATGAAAGGCTTAATAACAGGGGAGGTTTAATGGATCAATATATTGTTGTCGCACTGAACAAGACTGTGCAAGGCTAACAAATCTGCTGTAATGTAATGCTGGGTACAAGTTGACCAGTCGCAGCATTAACATCATCCTGAAGTGCTCTGGAGTTGTTCTCAAGGGGCGTCGTAATTTAACCTGCATGTGAGATTCAGCAGATTTCCGAGCAGGATCGGTTCGATACTGCGGAGTGAGAGGCTAGGCCGAAGCGTTACCTCCGTGCAGGTGAGGGTCAGCAAAAACAGAAGCATCTTAATGGGAACAACATGAAATTCTACAATGTGTAGGCCTGCACCACTGACAGACCGTCCCTCACCCTGAGAACAAACGCACTGCGTTAAGGAGTGGAGACAGCTGTCTGACTGATGAAGCCGTAGAGTGCAGTATTCATTTCACACACTGAGGGAAAACTTTTGACCTCTTGACAGGAAATATGGTTGCAATATTGAGTTTTTGACTGTGGCTACACATTTAAAGGTTTGCTGAATTCTTGCCCAGTGCTTTGTGCCAAATAAACGCTTTGACTGATGCAGTGGCTGCCGCAGATAGTCTTATTTTCCAAAAGAGAAGCCAGCCAACTTATGACAATGGGCAGTTTCATCATGAGATAAATGAACAATTGTAGCCTCTTAGCACATTTGTTTGAGTACTGTTAAAACAGCAGCTGTCTTGTATTTTTATTTATTTGTCAAATAAAGGCCTATTATCAATAGAATAAATGTTAATGTTGATCTAATGCTGAAATGCTCTGATTAAATGCTCTAAAATGTTAACAAATTTCTAAAGTAGGCTATACTACTGGTAAATACAATTGGAAATAAGTCAATATATAAAACATGAACAGGTGTTCTGACTATGCTATATTAGGATGTACACTATTGCATGGTTTGATGGGTAGGATTTGGGTTTGAAGCTTTGTTAAGCCTATCACACCACATGAACAATGCTGCACATTTAGACGAGTTATGTGATACCTACAAATTTTTACTACATATGGAATCTTCTTTTGTATATATATATATATATAAAAACATGCTACCTATATTTTGGACAGGTCTGACAGAAAAAAGACTGTTTTAACAGCACAAAGGGTCAGACTTCCGGTTAGCGTTCGTAACGGTGTCCTGTGCTGCCATCTAGCAGGGAAAGGAAACATTTCAACAGTTTTTATGGGGATTTTTTTTTTTTTTTATTAATAAATCTTAATAGGGTTATCCCTACATTTATGTTTATTGTTATTCAATAAATAGTTCAACCATTTTATATAGAAAATTACATATTAAATATTTCTTTGTTATTTTGAAGATTTTTATTTTTCTAGAATCCTACTCCAAAGACAGCGCTCTGGTATACAAACATTTTTTTTTTCCAAAGGCAATAGCCTAAATGTCCATATATAAAGATCCAATTTATGCTGTGAAAAATTTATATCACATATGTGTAAAAATATTTAGTTACTCTTATGTTGACTTTATTGTATTGTTAGATGTATTTTTTTAATTAAAAAATATACTGTTTCACAACCATATTTAATGCATTTTGGAGTGCCGTTAACAGGGAACAAATCTAGCCTTTTGTCTTTTCCATGTTTTATAGTATTTAAAAAATTAAGTGAAGCATTATATTGAGTAAATATTGCCCTCGAAAAACTTTTTCATTTTTTTTTACAAGCATGTGCACTTTTGGAATGGAATATTGCTCATACCTCCACCTATAGCATTTGAAATTTTGTATTATAACCTAATTGTATTGTTTGTTTTGATTTTTGATCAATAAAATGTATTTATAAATTGTTATTTTTATGAATTAAAACATACATTAAAACATAAAAAAAAAAAACATTTTTGTTTGTTTTTTGTTTTTTTGACAATGTATTATTTAGATTTGTTTTTAATTTAAGCCACCTGGCGGCGCTACCGCTTTATCAGAGCGCTCGTTGCTGCAGTTGACGGCCCACGAAGAAGCAAAAACGGATTTGTTCTCCCAGAATGCCTTTCACTTCCTCTTCCCTTCTGCGGCCCGAGAACGTAAGTGCCCATACGAATCCCACTGCTGCGATGTCCAAAATAATCCCTTTATATCAATGCCATCAAAGACTTTTACGCTCAAATATCACATCGACGCTTTTACTCGTGTTGTATTTAGCATTCTCAGAGAATATGACTTATATGATGCCGAAGTTAAAATCATATTATGTTGTGTTATGGTAGAGATGATCGCCCGTGTTCTGCCATTTTCTAGTCTCGGACAGGGACTCGGTCTTTACATGAATGCAACTACATGTGCTTACGAATGGAAAATGTAATTGAATTGTAATATCATTAGATATTAATTGTTGTTAGACATAGCTATATCTCTGTATGAATCGATGTATGTATCATGCGGTGCCCTTATTATTTCTAGTATCAGTGTGTTTTATCTTTGTGGACGTTCATTAACGGTGGCTTTTTTTGTTTGTCGAGTTTGGGATCTGGTTTCCGCCTGTTCTTCTAACTATGGTTTGATTCGTTCTCTCCGTATAGATCTCTGAAAATGGTCCGCTATTCACTCGACCCAGAGAACCCGACTAAGTGTGAGTTGGTAGCTAAGTTACTTTTTAGCCAAATGGCTGTGCATCACTGAACATGGGTTTAATTGTTTGTGTTTTCAACAGCATGCAAGTCGAGGGGCTCCAACCTTCGTGTTCACTTCAAGGTAAGACTCAATTGATTCAAGACGCTGACATACATGATCTGTGTGAACCAACTTTAAGTAGGCCTACTGCTCACAGGTTGTATTGCTAAGTGCCACAGTGATCACCTTATTATTTAGCAACCATAATGGGAGCATTTTCTCCATAGGAATGATAATTTTTGCTTGTAAGAACAAGATTAATTGCATTAATAACTTTGTATTGAAGTGTAAAGAGTTTAATTACATTGTTTAAATAATTTTGTGAAGACAAATGTTGGTTAATTGGCATTTATAAATATGAAGTACATTACAAAATCAAAAGTTCAATGGCTGCATCTGAAATTGCATTTGGCTTATTTTGCTGTATCCGAAATCGGATGCTTCCTCCTACTATAAGGTGTAAAGTTTGTTTGAAAACATTAATCTGGGAAAACCCAGACAACTTCTGGTAAATTTAGATTTGCTCTGCAAGTTAGTCTGGCAAAGAGCTCATTAAAACCCATTTCTAATCCGTTGAAATCGCCACACCAAACTGTGAATTTGGATGTGCTATTGTCACATGCTGTTTTTACCTATCATATAGATGTGAAATGCTATTTCAGATGCAGCCTGCCCTTTATCTTTTGGTGTGATTTTAGTTTCATTTGTGATTTTGGTGCAGTCAAATAGCTACTTCATGATCATTAATAATGTATTTCTTAATTTAAACGAAAGGTTAGAATGACCTATCATTTAAATCTTGGCACTTGTACAAAAATGAATGGGATTCTTACCTGTCAGTACCTATCAGTTGCACTCCATGCCTGAATAGAATAGCAAATGCACTGTGGCTGCGATGATGACTACTTAGGACACCTTTTTATTAACCATGAAATGAATCAAGTATATTCTGAGTAGCCACATTTAGTTTAAGTGCTGATGGGCTGATTTACTTGAAGTGGACTTTTATTAATCAATGTCTTGCTGTTCCCCCCCTCAGAACACCCGTGAGACCGCCCAGGCCATCAAAGGCATGCACATACGCAAGGCTAACAAGTACCTGAAGGATGTGATGGTGAAGCACCAGTGCGTTCCTTTCCGCCGATACAATGGGGGTGTTGGCCGTTGTGCTCAGGTGAGATTTTGTCCCGTTCATTTAAAGCTGCCTTTCAAAACTATTCCATCCATGTTGCAATGATGACCATCTTAGGACACCTTTGGAGTTCACTATGAAAATTCAACTTTATTCTGAGCAACATTTATTCTGAGTTCAAAAGTTTGGGTTCTGTAAAAGTCTTATGCTTCAGGTTGCATTTGTCAAATTGGTAATATTGTGAAATATTACATCTTAAAAATAACTTTCAATATATAAACTTGTTTTAATTCTAATGTCAAAGCTACATTTCCAGCATTAATCAGAAATCATGCTGATTTAATGCTCATACATGTATTGTTAAAAATAGTTGTTCTGTTAAATTCGTGGAAAATGTTTTTTTTTTTAAATAGAAAGATTTAAATTCTTTTCATAAATCTGTTTTTTTATTTATATTTAAAGTCTTTACTGTCATTTAGTCACTGTTCACTTTCACAAATGTAATACATTCTTGCTGAATGAGTATTGATTTCTTTGAAAATCTTACTGACCCCAAACTTTAGAAGTCAGTTCAGTGTTTCAGTTTAAGATAACGTTTAGGCTTACAGGTGTTGTCGTTATTTTCCTTTTTTTTTTTTTTTTTTTTTTTTTTTTTTTTAGGCCAAGCAGCATAACTGGACTCAGGGACGTTGGCCCAAGAAAAGTGCAGAGTTCCTGCTCCACATGCTGAAGAATGCAGAAAGCAACGCTGAGCTCAAGGTAGGACCTTATGAACAAATGCACTAATACATTTTCATTTCAACTTGGAATATTTGGCTTGCATGAATGCAGCTTTATCATGTTAGGGTGTTGGCTTTATTTCATCCCACATTGTGATCTTGTAGGGTTTGGATGTGGACTCTCTGGTGATTGAGCACATCCAGGTGAACAAGGCCCCAAAGATGCGTAGGCGTACTTACCGTGCCCATGGACGCATCAACCCCTACATGAGCTCCCCATGCCACATCGAAATGATCCTCACGGAGAAGGAACAGATCGTTCCCAAACCAGAGGAGGAGGTGTCTCAGAAGAAAAAGGTATGGTTGTTAATGTTCTTCTGAAGTAAAATATTTCACTTGGCTGTAATGATGACCACTTAGGACACCTTTGGATTAATGATGAAAAGAATGTACTTTTCTGAGCAGCTATTGTGCATTTAATGGAGTTGTGGAGTTTCTTGTTGAATGCACATTAACTTGTATTTGTTTTCTCATTGCAGGTTTCTCAGAAGAAACTGAAGAAGCAGAAGCTGATGGCTCGGGAGTAAATGTAAATAAAGTCCAATGTTCGTACTACACATTGACTCTGCTTATTTTCTTGTATATTCAGTTTTTCTCATGTCATTTTAAAAGGGGGGGGGGATGTGTCAAACTTCTCAAATAGTCCACTAGTGCCAAACAGAAATATGTCAGTACTAAGCCAAACTTGGGTTATTTGACACTTGACAGGCAGAACACTAGAATTTCCGACTATGAAAAGCCCAAAAATTTAAAAATAGTGGGTCTATTTTCTATTGTGTAAAACAGTGCATTAAACAAAGACTTAATTCAATTTAAATCATTCTTCATTGTATTTATTTGTGTACTTTTATCTTGTGAAGATAAAATGCCAAAAAGATTTGTGGTGATAAAGCAACAGAGTTTAAAATGAAACCCTTGGTGTTAAACTAACTAGTTAGATTCAATATTTTAGTTGTCAATGATTTAAATACTTTTCTAATCAGGTGTTGAAAAATTATACAGTCAGCAAAAGATACAACCAGAGTATGTATTTATGTAACAACATATTGACAGTATTTTTAGGTGGATTAAAATAAGTCTTGCCTCATTAATAAACCGTTGTGTTTTTGGTACGACCTCCGTGCACTAGCAGAGGACATAATGCTATGTTTAACATTAGAGGGCGCTGCTGCACCGCAAATCTTCTTTGCAAGAGATTTTCTCTTGAGGGACAGCATAGGTTATGTAGTAGGCTATATGTGGAAGTAATACCAAGGAATTACATTTTTCTTTTCTGGACTTGAACGTGAATTCTTAATCTTGAGATTTTTTTTTTTTTTGCTTTTTCTGAGTTTATTCAAAACATGCGTAATTTAATAGAATTGTGTAGTACAAATATGCGTTAGTATTATATTTGTTACTCCATTTTATTTCTAAGAGTAAATCTATGAATCCCATTTGTGTAGATATATTTTATGAAAATTCAAATATACGACAGTAATCATGAATCGGGCAATTTTTAATGCAACAGGAGGCTTGCATTAGTTGCTACATCCCAGTGAATGCTATTTCACTCTTTGACCACTAGATGCTGCAACACTGCAGTTTACATTAGGTTATAAACCTTAGTTGGAGTAGGATAGCAGAGTAAAGCATACATCATCATGACACAAAATGTTGCTCTTTGGTTTTATTGCATTAACTTAGGCGATTTAAACAATATTCTGTAACAAGTCAGCCTCTTCATCTTCAATACACTAATATGGTGTTTTGCTAATTAGCCTAGATTAATACAGAATGTGGCTTATATGCATAGAGAGATGTATGCTACATAACCTTTAAAACAGCAGGTGTGAGTTTCTGATATTTCACTTTTATTCAGCTGGCGATTAGTTTATTCAGAAGAAACCAAATAATAGAGTAATATTTGCCAATAATAAAAAATCCAATATCAATTTGGGGTTTTGATGAGACTGGGAAATACAGTTAGCCAGGTGGAGTTCAAAGTTGTAGGCAAGGCAAGTTTATTTATATAGCATATTTCACATTACACTATGGCAATTCAAAGTGATTTACACTGATATGAATTAAAATCACTACAAAATAAACAAAACAGTTATAAAAGGAATTAAAAATAGATAGGCTAAAATGATTCAGTTATAAAATGAATTAAAAGAGTAAAAATATGATCATCTGGCAAAACACCGGTGTAAAATGATAGTGTTTATTCAAGCTTAAACCTTCTGTGATTGTGCTGTGATTTATCGGAGTGTTTAAGCGCTGCATATCCACAGAGACCTTTAAGCTCATAAGATATCCCACTGCCTCACATGACCGGCACGCATGCAGATGTCCCTTTATTTAAGAAATAGATCTCAAATTGACTAAATTGATTTTGTCCCCTTTTTGTATTTAATAGTGGGTCGGATGGCAGCTCTTTTAATGTGCAAATGAGAACCAATGAGGACATACTCCTAAATTCAGTTCAGACAGAGGCACTCAGCTGACACGTAGCACGTCACCGACGGGCTCAGCCAATCACACCCCACCGAGCCCCTCTACTTTCCCAGGCACGCTCTCAAAGTTTTGACTTTTTGCAGCAAAAGACAGCAGGTTGATGAAAATGTTTTATTATCTTCCAGATCTTCATGTGAACTACCCAGAAAGACTCTCTTTTTATTTATAGATTTTAAAACACTCTATCTTTTAAAGGACGGCTCTCTGTTGTAGCATGCCATATTTGCAAGCTCTGAAAGAAGGGTATGGATTTTGCCAGAGGAGATGGGTTTGAAGCTTCGGTACATCTGACTGGGATTTTCTTTAGAGAAATTACTTTTTGTCTGAAGGCTTGAGATTGTGAGGTAGCCTGTTTTGTTTCGTTTTTCTTCTCGGTAGGCTATTCTACGTCCGTGTTCACGTTTTTCTCCGGTCTCCACCGTTTTGCTTCTTGCGCAATATTTAGTTAAAGTTGTAGTTTCTTGGTTATGTTAGCGGTGGGGCAAATGGACGGGTCTCGCCAGAGCGCTTTCCTACTCAATACCCCACCTTTAGCTGCTTTACACAGTATGACCGAAATGAAGACACCCCTTTACCCAGCCTACCCGTTATCTTCCACTGGACCAGCATCCTCCACTTCACCGACAGCTACCTCTCCGAATCCAGGTGGTATCCCCGTGTCGTCCCCGGGGATCAAAACATCCAGTGGACTTTCAGCTCTCGGATCACACCAACAGTGCTCGGTCGCCACCCCTCACGGAATAAACGACATCCTCAGTCGCCCGTCGATGGTCACCGGAATGGCAGCGGCGGCATCTTCTCCCGCTGGGATCTTGTCCGGACTGCCCCGTTTCAGCAGCCTGAGTCCCCCGCCGCCTCCAGGGCTGTATTTCAGCCCCAGTGCCGTGGCGGTGGCTCGCTATCCGAAACCACTGACAGACCTGCCAGGCAGAACCCCGATATTCTGGCCTGGAGTCATGCAAAGCCCGCACTGGAGAGACGCCAGATTTGCATGTTCACCACGTAAGTGCGCGATTCATTCGTGATAACTTTTTTGAAAGGGTGTTAGCGATTGATTTGGCACAGTTAATCATAGGGTGTAAAAATAACCATAGCTGATTTTTATTTTTTATTTTGCCCTCCTACAGATCAAAACTCAGTGCTTCTGGACAAAGATGGAAAAAGGAAACACACTCGACCAACGTTTTCCGGGCAACAAATTTTTGCTCTGGAAAAAACTTTCGAGCAAACGAAATATTTAGCTGGACCCGAGAGAGCGCGGTTGGCCTACTCTTTAGGAATGACAGAGAGCCAAGTCAAGGTAAGGTCCTAATAGTTTAGTTTAGCCTATGTGTGAGAGGGGAACACCTTGACTGACTTGATTATTCCTTAATTCAATGTAGCTTTTAAGAAAAAAAAATCAATTTGGGATCGGCCTATTAAATGTATTTATTCATACCTTCCTATAGGCTATCTGTTAATTTATAACTTTTATGGGTCAATTTATTTCTCTAATGTATTTACATTTTAAAAAATAGTTTCATATACAGGCTATATTAAAGTTATCCAGTCATGGAGTTATCTTAAAACAAATATATTTTTATAAAATTGCACTGCACTGCATTTTTTGTTGTTGTTGCAATTTAATTAAATACCTGAATTAATAATTATATATCCGTTGATATAGGCTAGTTATTTGATTGAATATCTCAGCCTATTTAGCTTCCGATTGGAGTAGGATACAGATATATTTAATGCATAGAATAGGATAGGATTTTTATTTTATTTTTTAAATCTATCTGCCTTTTCATGCAGTAAAAATCTGTTTAATTTGTTTGACACCGAAAAATGTTTTTGGACGACATGCAATTATAATTCGCACTTGATATGCTGATTTTTTTTTTTTTTTTTTTTTTTTTTTTTTTTTTGGATGAAGATATATCATAATTTCTTTGTGGATTAAAATTCGGTTTTATCTCTTTTTTAATTGTAAAGGTGTGGTTTCAAAACCGAAGAACAAAATGGAGAAAACGACACGCGGCTGAAATGGCCACGGCGAAGAAAAAACAAGATTCAGAGACCGAAAGGCTGAAAGGGGCCTCGGAAAATGAAGACGACGACGACGACTACAACAAACCTTTAGACCCAAACTCGGACGATGAAAAAATAACGCAGTTACTGAAAAAACACAAACCAAACTCAGCTCTTATTATCCACACATCGGAAAACGAGAGCTCGTAAAGCGGAAGCGGGAGATGGGTTGTCATATTCATCAAGAAGTGACAAAAATAATTCTGTAGGCTACTGTTTTTCACCAAGTTTGAGCTCTGGTTTGAGAGGAAGGATGCAAATCAGAGGAATATGCACTATTGGTGGAGCTGAACGTGCATCAGTGTCTGCAAAGACACGTTTCAACTTAAAGACAACGGTACATTTTTGTAAATTAACAGCGTGAGTTGTATCGCATAGGCAATTATATTACTGTGAATATTTATGTGTAAAATATTTTGAATAGTAAACATGGCAGAATTTGTTCACTTCGCCTCAGTTTAATTTTTGGTTTAGGCTTTGTGATTTGCATTTTCATATTAATTTGTATAGGTGCTCATAATTATTTTATTTTTTGTCTATGGGTATAAGTTGCCAGCCCTTTTGGCCCTTAAAAAATAATCAACCATGGAAACATAGAATCATTTTTACCACTGATGGTTAAAGACATAAGCGACAGCCTCAATTGAGGCTCAGCCAAAAAAAAAAAAAAAAAAGGCCATAACAAGTGTAAATATAAACAAACACCTAACCATATATTTGTAATATAATGCTAGTGTTCGTCTCCCAATGTTAGAATGTTTCTTTATTTTTTTTTCATGATTAATTTATGATATTTTAAGTTTGTAACAGTGTTTGAATCCTGCAAAATGCGCCTTGCAGGTTGTGTATTGCACTTTTATTTAATAAAATGTTAAACATATGGGATATTTTTTTCTTTCTGTTATTATCAAATTCAAATCGAATATAAATATTTTGTGAATAAACTTAAACGAAGTTTTCAAGCATTAATAGGCTACATACGCTGGCCGATTCTTGATTAATTATTGAATCTTCGCTACAAAGTTGTCTCACTTTTAGTGAGTTATTGACATGGAAACTCATATTAAAATGTATTTTATATATAGTCCTATAAATATTTTGTATTATTATTCGTTATTCGACTACATCAACACAGTGATCTGTTTCATTTCAGTAATTAAATAAACCTGTTTTGTTATTGCTCTGTGTGAATACAATTGATTTAAAGACAATTGCTCCGAACTCTAACATAATTTAGTAGATTTTTTCGATATATTTTCGTTCATTGAGAAATGTCGATGAAAAAAAGACATAACTGGTGGGAAAATGAAAGTAATAAAGCGTTTGGTCTTCAGCTGATCGCGTCACAGCTTCAATATGTCAGCTGATTCGCGCGATTAGATCACCATGTTCTTTGGAAATTGAAAACCACTCAACCGATTTGTTCTCAACTAACCAACAGAAATTTTTAATTTATAAGGTGAGATGATGCACCGTGCAACGTTGTACTATCAGAAAATATTTTGAGCTGGTATTTTTGAAGGACAGCATGTTCAATGCTTCTCCACAGTTTATCAACCAATATGATTTTTATTTTTTATGGAAGCGATGCTGCATTATTGTAGTCACTAGGCAGTTATAAATAATAATAATTAAAACACTCACATTTTTATTTCTAGGCTATTTATTTTACTCATCTAGCCTAATGATATTTATTGTGATGCAACTCGAGTTTTATAAAGGGTTGCCAAAAAAACGAGATGTTTTAAAACTGTTATTAATCCGGGGGAAAACATTTAGCCATGACAGCCTTTAGATGTTCAGCATTTTGCACGTTATCGAATGCACTTGGCAATTGGATGTGTCTCAGTGCATAGCCTATAAAATCGTGTATGAAATAAAACTATTTAGGTTGAATTTACAACTAAAAAGTTACGATAAAACAACAATATATATATATATATATATATATATAGCCTATTTTAAAGATATATAGGGCTAAACTATAGCCTATAAAGGTTATTATCATATAAAAAAAGCAGAATGCCTGATGATTTGATGCATCACAGAATGTCATGCATCAACCAATGTCATGGTTCTGAGATGAAATTCCATTTTAACAACTTTTCTTTGGTTTCTTTGAGCAAATCATACGCTTAAATTAAAAATATCATTATCATTCCAACCAATTTGCAAGAAAGTTTTCATTAATAGGCTACAATAAAATAAAATTGAACATTCTTCCTGACACATGTTGAATTTTGCCTGGTTTGTTTCCAGCATTCTAACTGCAATTAAACATTTTTCAACTTTTGCAACATGTTCTCTTTTATTCGGTGGTTGCATCAATCAAATTTACCCAACAGGGCTTTGACTTCCAATAATAATAGTAATAATAATAATAATAATAATAAACAGACATTAGAGAACGTTTTCAATACGAAAACGTATACTATAAACCTAGCTATATTTGTTTCTTATCCGTTTTAACGATTTGTCTTGTAGTGTTTTCCAAAAACATCCACGTTGTTTTCATTGCATCATTTCTTGTAGGCTCGAGATTATGTCAAACTCTAATGAATCTATCCTTATTTTGCTACATGTGTAGGCCAATGACCTGATGTCAATAAGGTATCAAATTACTGTTGAGCGAGAGCTTAATGAACTCTCATCTACAACAATTAATCTCTGATTGCTTCACATTAAAATACATTCATGAATATGCTCATTAGCAGTATACTGTACAAAGCCATTTCAAATGAGCACATCATGAAATGAGCTAATGCAAAAAAACCAAACAATGCTGAATGGCGAGGGCGACTGAAAACGTGAAAGTAGATGACTTTGAACGCACCATTATTTAGTAAATGATCAATACTAAAGAAGTTTTGATTTATTTAATCTTTTTATTAATTAGTTTTATGATTATGTATGAATGATGGAGTGGGGTTAAAGTGACAGGTTTCTTTACCATTCCTCTTCATTTATGGAATCAATGATTAAGTGAACAATACTTCATTGTAGACGTCATAGACAAATTTCTATATTATTTTCAACTCAAATGCATATAATGTCCCTACATTTCTAAAGTGCAATGAAAGAGGCAGAGCAGGTGGACCATGCATACAGGCAGGAAAGACCCGGTTCTGCAGGTTTGCTCGTTCCCTGATCTGAGTAGAATTATGATCCATCACCAAGGTCCAGGTGTGGTGAACATGGCGTCTGCTCCTCAGGGGAGACATCTTAGCATCTGCTGAGTGCCTGCTGATGTACTGCTCCAGGAACAGTGTTGGGGATGCAGCTGGCCACATGATCCTGGGTCAGTGCTGCTCTCCCATCAGACACTTGTTGTAAGCGAGGTTAATTAGTTGAGAAATAGCATTTGCCTCCCATAGCCCTTACCTGAGATGACATGCATATTGAAAATGTACAGTTTATCACCAGATTCATAAATTAATTTAAAATTCCCAAATTTAAACTGGGCAGCAGTAAATGAAATTCATAACAAGACATTTTAACTTTCAATTCAATTCAAATTTATTTGTATAGCGCTTTTCACAATACATATTGTTTCAAAGCAGCTACAGAAAGTGCATTTCAGAAATGTACATGCTGGAAAAATACATTTAGATAATAACTTGTTTGAAAATTTTGAAAAAAAGTAATAAAAAACGTTTTAGATAGAAGAAAGAAAGAAAGAAAGAAAGAAAGAAAGAAAGAAAGAAAGAAAGAAAGAAGAAAGAAAGAAAGAAAAAAAGATGGATATAAGATAGATAGATATATTATTAAATACAATTCATGCCTGATTGAAAAAATATATAAATTATGTGGAATTGTTAAGTTCACATAACTTATTTTTTTTCAATTACACATGGAGTTTATACCTAATTATTTGAAGGTAACAGGTTTCTTCATGTTTTTTTTTAAGTTAAGTCAACTGATCACAGTTTATGTAATGTTTAATGAATTAATGTTTGTAGACCAGGGTGGAAGAACACTTAATTTCGCAGAAATTAACCTGTGCTTAATTTCTCTAAATTACAATGCTGTAACTTCCTCCTCATTCCAGTCATTCCAGTTTAACTTCCTGTTCATTATTTTAATGTATCAATGTGTTCTATATTTTAATGAAAATTATCATGTCATTCAGTGTGCAATTAGAGA